>JAPMOQ010031771.1:0-10038 GCA_026543055.1 Argiope trifasciata
AAATTGGAACTGCAACCTATCGACTCTTAACTCATCCTACTCAAACGTGTTTAAATACTTTTATACGTTAAGCACTAAAAATCCATTTCACTAATGTAAGAACTGATCCATTTGAAAGGATTTATCCAAACGAAATACAATTGCAACAGGACGAACCTTTCAAATGCTAAACACGCTTGTCGCCACTATTTCCCTCTACATTTTCCCTTTTTGTCATTTTCACATCTCAAAAGAAATGGGAGCTTTCAAGATAGGAAAAAATAAATAAAAATGCCCTTATTTCTGGCTCTTAATTTCTGAAGGAATTCTATTGTGAAAATAAATATATAGCAGTTAAGTAATAAATAAAAATAAATTTACATCTCTTTAGAAAAACAGATATTATTTTCCAGCCTGTAGAATAGAAACAATAATTTCTGAAGAGAAGTTACTAGAGAAATCTATTTTATTTAATGGTAGAATGAGTTATTTCTTTGACAGAAGACATAAAGAAGTTATAGGGAAAAACTTTTGTAGAAACTTATCGTGATTATATTTTTCTTTATATTTAACTACAATGGTATTTATCTCCGTATTGAAGTATAACACACTCAAAAGAACTAATTCTAAGATGATAAATAATTTTTTAAAGCATATAAAAATTTTTTAAAAATCGTGTCCCTACTTTAAATTTAGCTTTAAAAAATATTCTTATTGTTGAAATTCGTCCCTTCTATAAAATATTCTTGGAAAAGAAATAAAAATTAATTTGTATTTGTTAATCACAGAAAATTATTTTAATCAAAAATTTCTTCATATTTAATAGACAGCCTACTTAAATAAGTTGCAATTTTTATTATAGCTGAAACGATTGCACTAAGAGCTGAAGTTAATTTATAGGAAGATAAAGGTAGCTGTTCTATTTCAATTACTTCTAAAGGAGATTAAGGTTAATAATTTTCAACATGTGTAAACTGATTTAACTGATTGTATATACTTTTTAGACAGTAAAAATAATCTTATTATATTTTCAAATGCGATGAAAGGTGCGAAAATTACATTGATAATAAGATTAAAAAAAAACAAATACTTTGTTATTTAAATATTCTCAGAAGTACACGAATTAGCGCCGGGCTATTATAATAAAGAGAGAAATAAAACCGAAATTAATATAAAACAAGGTTATGATTGAAGTAATTAATTTAGAATATAAATAATATTAATTTGGAAATTTTAAACATAATGATCATCCATTTTCCACCCTGATTCAAAACGCTACATCTAATCTTATAAAATACACTATTTTTTTCAATTATATTTAAAGTTGAAAATAAAAAAAAACTTACATGCTGCGTAGTATTTTTACAATTCATTTTCAGAGTTGAATAAACATAGCAATATATAGTATAAGATCTCTTCTGTTCATTTCATACAAAATGTACTTTTGAAATACTACAAATATTTGTGGAGATACGTTCCACTTATAACGAATGTAAATGTTTGATGTGCAAATTAACTTTCACTGTCTGTCATTTTCCCGGCAGAAAAGCAATTCTCTGTTATATTCAGATTCAGATTCAAATTGTATCTTTAAAATAGATATTATCTGGGTCAAATTTTATCCATCTAGCTTGTTTCGTTTTATAACTATAGTATTCACTTTTTTCGAGAAGTTGGTTGGACAGACTTTCCTTGTATGGATTTTGTACAATATTTAATTGAAGACTACAAATTTAATGCTAAGAATATACGCCAAATTTCATCAGTCTAGCTCAAAGCATATTTAAGCTATCTATGTCATAGACAGATGGACGTCATGACAAAATTGTATACCTTGAAGTCAGTAATTTATTCGATATTCACCAAAATCTCGAATTCTAATTTTTTGAAGATTGATACTTACTTTATACTTCGTATGCAAGAAAGAAAAAAATCCTACAAATTCATTATACATTTATTAAATTATAAAATTATATTGAATAATATATAAATAATAAAGGATTATATTATATCATAATACATTTATTATTAATGAAATTATTAATTTTATTGTATGAATTTATATTTTATTTATTATAAATAAACATAGTCTATAGATCTTAAATTCTTGACACCAAATCGCATTCGCTTTATACATATAAATAAATCGTCTCATAAAGAAATGCAATAATTTTTAAACAAAATTTATTTTAAATTTATAAATATGTAATTATAAAGAATATCCAAATCAGAGCTCATCTGGAAGTCCAATATTTAATTCCTTTAATACAAATTAAGTAAAGACAAGCCCTTCTATTCTTGAAAAATAATAATATGTCTAAAGTAATGCCCCACCTTTCATGCCCTTTATCACAAAAAAGATAGAGTGCGAGGGATTTTCATATATTGATTTTTGGAAGGTTTTTTCATATGCCTTAAGTTAAAAAAATGTCTTCATTTAATAGAGATATCAAATTATACAGCGAATAATTAATTTAAACTTGATTAAAATGCATCTCAAAGACCTTTGAAAAAAGCTGAGCAATAATCATCACAAAATGAGAAGAATATTTAAATCTTCTCACATGAGAGCTTTGAATTGATTAATAATGTGCTTTTTTCTCTTTTTGTCCTTAATTTATATTATTTTAAAGAACTTCATTCCCTAATATTTTTTTCTCATTAGAGTAAATCCAGAGGACAGTAACTGGGAAAGTGAAGCTTTTTTTCAAATGTCTTGTCATTAAAGATAACTTAATTTCTTTCTTTTTTAAAGTAGATATTACCTATTTGCCTTGAAAGTCACTTTCATTAAATCGAATCATTCAAACGTTTTCCAATAGGAAAAGTGAGTTTCTTTTCAAAAAGGAAGAGCAGCCATGAATGAAAAACATTATCTTACCTGTAAGTGTAAACTTAATTTGATTCTAATTCGGTCGATATCGAATTTTATTTTTTTTATTTAATTTAAATAAATTTATTTAAATTTAAAAAACTTAAAAATTTAATTAAAATCTTTATGTAAATAAGAAATTGATTGTCATTTGATTCCGAAGCAAAGCTCTAATTTAGAAAATGTTTAAAATTCAAACTTATGAATCTAAATTAGCTGATGGTGCTAATATCAAATAATTAATATCATCAAAAAGTCAAATACGTATTATAATATTCAGATATATAAATTCCTTTTAATTTCAAATCAAACTTTTTTTTTATTTGAAGATGCTGTATTTTATTTTTCACATTTCAAAAATAACTATCTAATGGTTCGTCTGAAATACAAGAATTTATATATCCTACTGAAATTAAAGTAAAATAGCCCAAATATTAAGTTAGAATTGAGAATTAATTATCTTAGTTTAATAAATAGTCCCCCCCCACCAGACTATATTTTGAATATTGACTTATCTACATGAAAGTCTAATTTAAATGATTAGAGTATCATTTCATCTATAATCTGAAGTCACAAAAATTTCAAATATTATCTTTTTGTTTATTAAAAAAAAAGAAAAGTAAGGCTAAAACGGGCTGAATTGATGTAAATAAACTGTAAATAAAACACTCCTTTATGAGAATTTTTTGTACAATAGCAGCATTAAGAACAGAGAGAGAGATTTAATTTAATCAAAATTTTCTTTGCACTTTATTTCGTACGGTTTGTTTATCTTTTATTTTTTTATCATGGTACCGATTCATTTTTTGTCTACTTCCTTTTAACATAGAAATAAATTCCGCTACAGGGAAATGTAAATAAAACAAATATCCACGCGAAGATTCTAAAAAACCTTTGGCAGTGGTATTTATTTTCTTTTTCAAAAACAAAAATCGATAGCAAATACCAACGGGTCTCACAAAGACATTTTTTTCTTACAGTTTATATTCAAAAATGTTTATTTTAACTCTATGACAGAATAGAAAAAATGCAAAAGGAAAAAAAAATGCTGCAAGACATATGAACCTCCATTTTTCCATAACAGATTCAATCGAAGATTGTGTACCCTGGAAAATAGTTATGTATTTTTTTCTTTTATTTTTTTCTGTTCAGGAAGTGTCCATTTTCTTTGGGAATGGAAAATAACAAAGGGAGGAAGCATAGGTAGGTATTGTGAAGATAAGCGTCTTTAGCATTTGAAAGATTTATCCCGTTACGGTTGGAATAGGTTCTATTAATTCTTTTAGGTAGACAAGCTCATGCATTAGTGAAATAAACTGATTTGTAAAGTAGCAGTCTTTTATGGAAGATACATGGGAAGACAAGATGCAAGGTTTGGAAATGAAATCTTTTGTGAAATCTCTATTTTATTAAAACTGGAAAGAAACTAGCCAACTATTCCTTATCTTTCGCAAAAATAGAGCAATTTAAACTGAATCTTAGATTAGAAATGAATTATAAAACTTCTTTTTACCCTCTCTTGAGCAACAGGTTTTTGTCTAGGTTTAAAAACTGCCTATTTTTAAAGCAAAACTAGAGATATTTTGAGACAGACTTCCCATTTTGAACTCCTGTCAGATAATGAGGGAGACATCTGAGCTGGCACAGCTTACTCTACACCACACCAGCCCTGAAATAGCGGGATGAAAAAATTCAGAGTAAAAGAAGTAATTCAGAGTAATATTTGGAATCTCAACATCCACTTATAACTTATTCATTGTGTTTACTTACTTATAATTCATTTCAGTTTATTTAAATTAAGGAATTTCATGACTAAATTTGTGTTTAGATTGTTTTATAGATGCAAAATTCACTATTCATTTAAAAACTATATAATACATAAAAATGATACATAATTAACCAACAAATATTTCCTAAACACAAGTTAAAAGTAATATATATTCATATAATATTGAAATGTCTGAAAAAATTAAATCAGTTGTTGAAATTCTCACTGGAAAAAATTGCATATTACATGTCCATTTACATGAACAGCTCTCAAGAATTTAATGCGCTCATAGAGTAGAATTTTTAAACCCTTGTAAAGCCTTTGAAAAGCATGATACGAGCATCAACAAAAGGTAAAAATAAAATTCGCAAGTCTATTATTGAAAGGGTATTTGTATTTTATCTTTTTTAAATATTGAAGGATAATCATGTAATTTGGTAATTTAGAAGATTTTAACGTAAGACATTTAACTGTTTCAAATGATTTCAAAATAAAAATAAGCTTTTTAAAAAAGTGTCTTCTATTTTTGTTCTAAGTATTTAAATTTTTTTCTAGATGTGTTATTTCATTTAGAGATGCAATATAAAAAGAAATCTTGCTTCTGTTCATTGGAAAAATATTTCTTTGGCGATGGGCGTATGTGGTTTGTAAATCTAAGATATGAAAATGAATTTTTGTTTGTTCCTATTTAGGGCGCTGCTGTACCGTAACGATCAATAAAAAATTATTTCTTTTGAGGTTTTAAATGGCCAAACATAGTAATAAATAATGTGTCGAGGTATCATATTGTACTGAATCATAGTTAAAATAAAGATATTAAAAAAATGGGCCCGGCCGGATTTGAACCCGGGACCTCTCGCACCCAAAGCGAGAATCATACCCCTAGACCACCGAGCCACAAAGTAAGCTGCTCAAATATATACATATATATCTATATGTTTTTCAATGATTGAAAATCTGCAACGTATTTATTTTATCACCATCTGATTAAACACATGAGGAACTAAACGATTTGCTCCAAATGATATAAATTTGTCACCCTTCCTATAGTATAAATACAGTATAAGTAGAAAATGTTTTCATGTTAAATCAAAAAATTTTATATAATTATTTACAAATTTTTTATGGATTCTAATGAAGGAAAAAATACAAATTAAAGGGAATCATATACAGAATACCCCCGTACTCTACGAACAGAAATTCCTGAATGAAATATTACTTGAATTTGAATTACTGTTCTGGAAACGGATATTCGAAGTTAAGGTATAAAAATATTCCATATATATAGAAATATTTATAATTCTACTATATTCACCATCATATTTTTTATCTTATTATATTTATAGAAGGATTATATCATCAGACAAGTAGGCAATTCGAATTTTGTTTCATCTTTTATGATAGTCTTAAAACTTTCGGTTTACTTGTTATTTCCATACAAATGTGAACAATTGAAAAAAAATTGTATTCTATAGTGTTTGTTCCACATACTTCGATTTTACTTGTAGCAAAAATGTTAAAAAAGTTAAAATTTAATATTTACTCGCATTTTTTCTTTTCTCTTTCAGAAAGTCAGTCACTGCAGATAAAAGGAAACATGTAAAAAGAAGGCGAAAGCTTTCAGCTCTTTAATTTTAAAACAACTTCTTGAAATTATCTTTCTTCTTTAATCCTAATTCCGACTTTTTTGCTATGTAAAACCATTAATAAATTTAATTAACCCTCCAAGTGGCGGAAACGTTTTTTTCTGCTAAGAACATCCACGTTGAGACGGGCGGATCTGTTCAGTTGTTTCCTAAACGGGAGTGTGAAGCTGATATTTCATCTATTATTTTATATATGATAAGTAATCTTTTGACGGATTGAGGAAAATTTTTGAGAAGGTGTACTCAGAGTAATTGGCACCTCGAAGGGTTAAAACCGTATCTAAAAGTGGAATACTTTGTCAAAGAAACACTATATATGCATTTTGACATATGTCAGATTTATGAAAGCATATATAAAAAAACTTTTTATAATGGTCAACTAGATTAAATTCTTTTTTCAAAGGAATCCTATAGATATTTTGAGAAGCACCTCATAATTTTGAGCTACGACCACATGACGCAGACATTAATTGGCTGGCGTCCATCTCTAAGCTAACACGCTACAATACCGAAGAGGGAGGAGGGGAGGTTGTTTGATCCCAACGTGTTTATCGTTACATACACAAATATATAGGAAGTCAAGATGCTAAATTTCAAATGAAATCGTTTGATTTTATTAAAAGTGGGAAAAAGTTAGCCGAATACCTTTTATCTAAAATAAAAATAGAATAATTTTAACTGAATCTTATATTAGAAATGGGTTATTAGATTTGATTTTTTAGCTTATCCTGAGAGAGTGGGTTACACAACTTCATAGTAAATGAAGAAAAAACATATTCCGAATCTAAACTAAAATAGAACAAAAAGCGGGCCCGGCCGGGATTTGAACCCGGGACCTCTCGCACCCAAAGCGAGAATCATACCCCTAGACCACCGAGCCACACGATAAACTGTCCAAACATATAGATAGGTTCAATGAGTAAAAATTTTTAATGTATCCTATAAACATCTGATCAAACAAAGCAAGAGTCGGTCCATTTTTTTTTTTTATTTGAATTGATTTAAATTTATTTCTATCCTTATAATATAAATACGATTTGAGATGAAATTGTTTTACTGGTCACTCACAATTTTTTTTGGTATATTTATTTAGAAGTATTTATGAATTATAATGAAGAAAATAATATAAACAAACAAGTATCATATCAAACAGATACACTGCCAAATACAATGTGTAATTCCTAGAATAAAGGCCATAAATGAAAACTTTCATCAAAAAACGAGCAATACTTTTTCACTTAAAGATATAAATATAAGAAAAAACATGAAACGATAATAGAAATTATTAAAGAAAATTGGTTGCTTAGTTACAATTAATTTATATTTTAATCTTTAATTAATGTATTTGATTTTTTCTTTGATATAAATAAAAGCTAAGTTCCTTTATCGCCGATTTTTAATCGCTTTTAACGCACATAAATAATATTGTTTTACACTATAACATACTAACAATAAAATTTTGTAAAACCTTTTTTTTTATTTTTCAGTATCTTCAAATTCTTAATTTCAGATATAATCTATAATTCATTAATACAAAAAGTGATGAATTAAAGAAATTTTTTCTCTGTATCATTTTGGTAAGTAAGTCATCATATTATACTTCATACATGAAATCAAAATTTATGAAGTACTTTATTTACTAAATATAATAACAAATACTCAATGATGTGTAAGGAATTCAAATCTTTAGTATAGCTGGAAGTGAGGAAAAATCGATAACATGAAAATTTGAAGCAAATAAGGTAATAAAAACATAGTAGCATTAAAAATAGCTATTGCTTTTCTAACATTTTGTCAAAAAGATAAAACTACGCAGCATTGTTCTTAGTTCATCTAAAGTAGATATGATTCTTATACTGCTGACGTTTAAAACAGAATGGTTATTGAATAATCTTTGGTGAAAAAGCGATACTTATGGTAAACGAATATTCATAAATGATAAGAAATGAAACCAGCAACTGTAGAGGGCAGAGCAATAAATAAAATGCCATAATATGAATTAAAAACAGGAAAGGAAATAAAGTCATATAAATTCTTAGAACAAGGAAAAATTAACCTTTTTGGATACATCTCTTCATTTTTCCGAATGGTAGTAGTTTTTAATATGTTTCCAAATAAAGACAATGATTTTTAATACTGATATAAGAAAAAGAAATTATATAAGTTGGAGAAATTTCACAGCAGAATCAAAATTGAAAATGTAATGAAAAGAAAATATCCTTGCAATTAAACAGTAGCTTTGCGATTTCATCGCTATATTTTTATATTTAAATAATAAAAAAAGAACTTAATGAAAATTAGAAAAATATTTATCATTCAAAATTATAGATACATTTACTACATATTTTTAAATCTTTGAAATAATAATCAAATTTGACTTAATTATGAGAATTCTTAATCTTCTTGAAAAAGTGCGTTAGTTTAAATGGTAATTGAAAGAACTCGAATCTAACTGTTGAATAAATAATTCTTTTTAATTATTTAAAACTATTTTCTTGGAATTTCAATATTTAATGCCAGCGAATTTCCTGTGAAAGAAAAATCGGGAATTGAAAGTATTTTATTTATCATAGAAGCATGTTAAGCTTTTGTTGTATTTTCAAATAGGTTTCATAAATTTTTAATTTTACTTGAAATTTTCTTTTCTTTAATTTAATGAATTTCTTCAGCATATCTAGTTATCTTTAATTTTGTATCTATTCATTTACAATAAATTCAAATTTATTCTTACGGATACTCAAAAGGTTTTACAAAAGTTATCTCAACAAAGCCTTATGTCTTTAATTACATAAATAATCGGTATGACAATATAAACAGGCTACGCCAAAAGGATAGTTTACAAAATATGAAATCATGGAGTCATCAAAATATAAAATCATGAATCATTTGATTTTGTCCAATTTTTTTCCCAATAAAATTTTTGATTTACAATAAACCCTTTACAATTTCTAATTGAAAATAATACTGCAGCTAATAATAATTTTTTTCGTGCGCTTTATGCAGGTCAGGGCAGTTTTTTACAGTTAATAGATTGACATCATCCCTCTGAGGGCACCTCAAAAAATGGAAATGATAGCATCGGTTCTATCAGCAGTGGTTGGAACAGAAAAGATGTAGAGTTGAATACCCCTTTCTGATGACGGGACGTGCCTCCTAAGAGAAGGGTTATTCCATAGCCTGTGAGTATATTTCATAAGTGCACATACATCTTGCAGCCGAGGATGGTAATCTAAATTTCAACCAATCTGAGCTATGTTTCTCGTTAGTTTGTATTGATAGTTTTTCTTTGATTTATATTTATAACAGATTATTTATTATGTAGTTATTAAATTATGTATTATATAATATAATTATTAGATAGCTTACATATTAAAGTAGATGAAATTATCCAACTATAAATCTTTTACTTGTTGCTAAATTCTCACAAGGAAGGCTAAAACTATCAAAATCGTTTATCATGATTTAACAATTTTAATTGTTTCAATCAAAACCTTAAATATTAGACAGTACTTTCTATTTAAATCTAATATAAAATGCATTAAACTTTGCGATTGGAATTAACACTTTCGTGAAATATGCTATTTCAAATAAAACATTATCAGTAACGATAAAACTTTGATTTTATTAGAATTCACAAAAAATATTTCAAACATAGACAGCAATAATCTAGTACTGTTTATTTACGTTCGATATTTTGGTAAAAAGTCTCCCTCCATCTAATCACTTACTTAAAGCAAGACTGGTTAAATTTAAGTATTCCTCTCCCATTTGCA
>JAPMOQ010031782.1:5299-18313 GCA_026543055.1 Argiope trifasciata
AAATTATCTTTATTTACAGTAAACCTGGTTGAATTTAGACAGGATATACATTGAAATCCCGACTTAATGGCATATTTCTATAATCGTTTGTAATATCTGTATCATTAATTCAATAATTTTTCCCCTTTTTCGCTTTCTTTAAAAAACATATTTAACATTTTGGCAACATCACCGAAAAAAACATTTTTAATATTTTGGAAGCATAATCGATAAATTGTTAGAGCATTAAACTCAAAAAGTTTTTTCGAATAAAGTTACCGACTCTTTAACTACTAATAACTGAATCTTTTAACTTTAACTATTTCTTAAATTTTGGCTCATGAATATGTGATTTAATTGAAAATTTTAGAACGCATTACTCATGGCGAACCAGCTGGTCGCCAAAGGCGGCTAGTTATAAATATAAGTAAAATATTTTTGAACCCTGAAAATCTAATTATAAATTTATACTGCAATTTTATTAATATACTTACTTACGGTAATGGAATTTTATATCAACTTACTTTGTTTAAATGAAGTTCTCATTTTCAAAAACATTAAAAGGCAGCTAGAATAGATTTAAGATTCTCTTAAAATATTATATGAATTCATTTTTTAGTATTATTATTTAAAATTTAAAATTAATTTTATTTTTAATGAATAATTTTTTTTTAAATACAATTCAAATGACTTAATTTTCTATAATTCTTTGATACTGAAAGATATTGATTTATTGCTATATTTGCGGGTTTTAGTAGAAATGTAAGTATATTCAAATGCATGAATATTCAAGACTATCTTTAAATTGCATCAAGGAGAGAACAAACTATAAACATTTTAGAAACGTTTCTGTTAACAGAATTATGGCTGAATTTTATCTTGACCAAGTATACATTGGACATGATTTATTTTCTGCACATCAGAGTTGTTTCTTTGACAAAAATTCCACTTGTCAGAGCGACACCGAAGACGGATCTATAAACTATATGATCAAAGCCTGTTCACTATGGCGAGATCACAGACTCACAGAATGACACTTGAGGTCGAAGAATTCATAAAAATTCTTCATTAAATCTTCTATTAGGGACATTTTGTCAAAAATCTTGTCTTAAGTTCTGTCCTAATATAAAAAGTTAACGTACATTTAATGTATTTTGTACATTTTTAATGTTAATAATATGAAATGTAAAATGTAAAGATGTTTTTCTGTATCAGTATACATTTTCTCTAGAGGGTTTTTTGTAGTTTGCAAGTGTCCATTGCCATTAAATGTCTTTAGTTCCATCGTGCTAGATGGGGCTGCTTATTGGCAGCCCTATTAAGAATAATCTTTGACTAGGTGAGGGGTATCATTTGCATTATTATGTATATACAATATGCAAGACTAATTTCTGAATTGAATATGTAAAATGTATATGCTATATGAATATAAAAACATAATTCCATTTTTTCTGGGAATGGAATTAAGAACAAACCCAAAGCTTTTTATAATGGTTTATGATGATAGATTCGCAGAAATAGAACACATTTAGGTTTGGAAAAAGCAACATTTACGCATTATTCAATTATTAGTTTTGTTACTGGCTTCAATACTTTAATATCAATGAATATTTTAGGAGACGATAAAATAAAGCTACATTTTTTGCGACAATGAGAATTATTATTTTAGGAGTCAAACAAATAAAAAGAATGGAATTAAAAAAAAATTTAGATTCTTATAACTAAATTTGAAACAGAATCTTTTAAACGCTTACATGGCATGTTTTCTTCATTTTCGTTGACTCTTTTCTTTATTTTCGTCGAATATTATTTTGTAGTAAATAGATATAGAAGAGGTACTAAACTATATAATTAAATGGAGGTAATGAAAAGCTAATGCTGTTTCTATTTCAAAATTAGTGTATAAGAATTTTACAAGCATTTGATAACCTGAAAAACTCTTGAAAATTGGCGTAATAATTATTTTGTGTTTAGAAATATTTTCCAGTATAGGCATATTTTTAGAATGAAATAAATCTCCTACTCCACCCAAAATTATTAACCTTCATCTTGAATCAGTTTTGGAACCATCAAAAAATGAAGATTTTTTCTTAATTTATAAAATTTGTTTCTACTAATACTTTCGATGTAAATACTTCTTATATTAGCAGATCCCTAATAAGACTATTTTTAAATTATCGACGGCTATTAACAGACATGAAAGATTAGAAATAATCTTCATATCTCCTAATACTTTTTTGAAAAAATAAATCGTAAGATTTTTATACTAAAATTGGTTTTCTATGGTTGTTTAGAGCGCATATTAATTTAAAAATAAATCCAAGTTTATATTCAAACAAATGCGCTTAGCATTTGAAGAAATATTTTATTCATATTTCACCCTGATTCAACAAGCACGAGGCTTTTATTACAATTAAAAATGATTTTTGTGTGTGAGTGCATTCTTTAAATGAAGGATTAATTCCCAGATTCACAAAACTTTGCAGCTGCATACTATGAACCAGTTCCTAGAACCTTTAATCATTTCATCAAAGGTGCAATTTAATTTTTATTTGTATTTTTTGTCGAAAAAGTAATGGTGACTGTTCAGTGATTACAATTATTGATTTTATTTCATTGATTTATCATATTAAATACTAATGATAAAATTTCTTATTTTACAATTAGATCTAGTTTGTAAAATGATCAGATTTCTATTTATTTTTTTAAATCTCACTAGTTTGCGCGCTGTACTTTTTTTCATTTGCTTTCATGATTGCATTAAAAAAAGTGGAATCGAGATCTAATGGAAAATTACTATCCTCGAAATAATTTAATAACAGCTAAAACAAATTTATGACTTTCTTGGAAAAATTGCACATGGGCACTTTATGAGAGAATATTTTATATTACATACATTTCCATTAGCTTAGAACTTCTGTCATCATAAAAATAAATGAAATTATATATAATGCATAAATTATGATACATTCTGACTTTCTGTTAACGTTATTCAATTTTTGTGCCATTAATTTAGAGAAAATTTTATGATTTGCATTATAAATAAATGAAATATATAATGGTCCACTCAAAATTTGATATAATAAAAGGATTTAATAATCTATTTTTCTTCAATTCTGATGAAAAGATAATTTGCTGCTACATTTAGAATATTGTAAATTTGTATGTGCCAAAAAATTTCATTTATTATTTCGTTTCATTTAAACAAATATTTAAAATAAGTTATGCCGTAGGAAAAAAAAAAATCCTATGTTCTCTTTTGCTTAAATCTCCCTATCAACGGAAGTATCATCATAATGTCCGATGCTTTAAGAAACTCGTAGTATCTTAAGTCCCGTTCCCATGGTCCCAACATTCTCCAGATGTGCGCCTTACATCTGGAGAATTTTGCCCACTTTCTCCCTATGGGTGATTATCCGGCGCTCTTTGACGATTGTTCATTTTGCCGACAGTTTGCACAAAGCTATCGATCAATGTCCACTAGTGAGAGTGGTCCTACAATGGGTCAGATGACATATTTATGATCACATTCCTAATGGCAAAAGGATGTGGAAATTGGGCTTTAGATCCTGTGTATTCTCAATACTGCATCAATACGCCTGTTTTACCCGAATTCATTGAGGAGGTAAAGAAACGCATTAAAATGTGCTTGAAACATTTTGGGACAAAAACATACAAATAATAATCAAACCAGCATCTGCAAATCGAAAATTAATAGTTAAAAAATCTGGGCATTCTTCGTTATTGAAATTTCATATGCCGACTACAGGAAGTATGAGACAAGTTCTTGAACTCAAAATCCTTAAATTTGGGGCTTTGCAATTAAATGGAAATAATTTAGTAGGTAAATTATTTAGAAAATGGTTGTGTATGCAAAAAAAGTTTTCTAAGTATGCTCAGTGTTTATTAAATTTACTTATGAATTGGCAAAAAAAGAACAGAAAAAAGAGGAGATTACGTTTTGCATAAAATTTTATCAGCAAAATTCAGTCAAGAATCAATTTGATGTTATAAAGTTGCTGAAGATGTTTTACATAATTAATGTGATGTTCCCTGAAATTCTTTTGAAAATTAGGGTTAAATGTTTCTATTTCTTTTTAAAGAACATTGCCTCGTTTTCCTAATATAGTAAATAGTTTATTGTGAAAGTCGTATTTTTTGATAGGTTAAAAAAAGGATTGGTTCTAAGAACTAGGAAACACACCGCATCATTAAGGTTTACCAGCGGGGGACCGAGCTCCGCTCGGAGAAAACAGGTATCGAAGCTAACTCGAAGATTTAAATTTTCAATTGTGATTTATCAAAACAATACATGCCATAAGAAAATTTGTGAAACCATTGGTGAAAAGATAACCGGTTAAAGTGCACCATTGTAAACTATTCTAAACAAAGTTAGAGTTTGGAAAGGGAACTATTCTATACAAAAGTAAAGTAAAGGTAAAGATTGAAGTGTGTTGAAGTTCAATATTTTTGACAAATTTATTTAGAAAACCCAAACATATATACATACATAAGAAACATATTATAAACCTATAACAGCATAAACATAAAACTTTATTAGTTCGCCATATTGGCTATAGATGGCAGCGCGTTACCGCTTGAAAATTTAAGTAGCCATTATGGCGAACTAATAAAGTTTGAAAATATCCTATCTGTAACTCCGAACTGCTCGACCATAGCGCTTCAAAACCGGCGCCAATCTATTCATCGTGGCCAAAAACCCCAGACCCCCAAGTTTACCGGAGTTAATTAATTCTGGGGCGATTTTCGACTTGACAACCATTCCTCGTATTATAGTATTAGATTAAAGACAATTTTCTGGATGCATCATTAAGAAATGGAAAAAAAATTTCATCTTATTTTAGTAAATTCTTCAAAAAGAAGGTATTCTTTCAAAAATATAATTTTTTTTCCTTTCCATCACTCGAATAATATATTAAAGATTTCAAGAAGTAAAAAATATATATATATATATTAATCTCAGTCAAAGACATCTGTATTTATTGCAGTGAAAAATAGAAAGAATGAAATAATAGGATCAAACACAATAATAAATTCTATTTCTAAAAAGGTATAAGTGATATGAATATAAATACACTGTGGAATAAAATTTCATTAAATATATTTTTCATTTCCTTTGAATTCCTCACCAAGTACGAAAAAAAAAAATCAGCAACTGATTTTATTCCATTAATATTTTTAAAGCAATTCTTTTATAAAATATAAAGCATTTTCCAAACCCTTTAAATGAAATATATTTTTCAGCAGTTTCAAGATATAAAAAACAGGAAAACGTCCTTATGAGTCTATTTGAATAATATAGCGAGTGAAAACTAATTCGTAAAAGACCTGCAATCTAAAAAATTAAAAAATGTCAAAAGTCCTCATAGAAATACTGAAAATTGCACCATAAATGAAAAACTTTAATTTACAAAATAGATAACAATTTTAAAATAATCTTACAATAAGAAGTGCAGAAGAATCGTTGATGTACCAAATAATTAAATACTTATTAATTAACCTTTTTCTTAAAGAGTAAATTGCTCTACACAACTGTTTTTTTTACCGTTGCTTGACGGCTGGTATCTCTTTTGTATCAATAGCGAGTTGGACCCCCCCCCCCAAGTAAACTTTCTAATTATGCCTAATTGTCTAAAAAATTCGATCCCCATTGCATTAAATAGAGTCAAGAAAATTTCACCAGCATATGTTACAATCGGTGTTGGCGCTAAGTAAGTGAACAGTGTTTTGCCAACTTTTTTTTTTTCGAAACTAGCAATCTTACCGTGTTTGAAATCAGTAAGATAGACTTCATTCGCGACTTATACTCGATCTAATCTAATGACTTTAATATGACCTCAATTTTGTTATATCAATTTCCCACATCAATAATATTAATCTTCAATAGTGCCTGCATAGATAATTTCATATAGGGAAAAATTATATGATGATATTTGAAAAATAAAGCAATTCCTTTTTCAGTGTTAAATTATCTAAAATATAATATCTGAAAAGTAATAATTATAGACAAATTAACATTTATACTTACATCTAATATGAATTAACGTATAGGTGATAACTAGCATTTATTCATCAAATTCTAAATAAACTAAAAACAGTTTTATTTCATTGAACTACATTTTGTAAATCTGACAAATATTTGTATTTTAGAAATTTTTTGGATTGAAATTTTTTTTAATTGTTATTTAGCTGTCGATTACACATAAAACTCGAAACAAATTTTTCAAGGAGCGCATAAAGAATAAGTGGAATTCTCAGCAAAGAAATTTAATTCGTTAGTATGCATTCAGAGTATTAACAATATGGTGAGAAACACTACTATTTAATTATGTCATAAAATTGTCAAACTGTGTTAACTATAAACATGCAATCAATTTTGTATGCAGTATATGAATTCCCAAGTATTTATTTATGCTTTCAATCCATAAAATAGAAGAATAATGTAATCTGTGATTAACCAGAAAAGAAGTCAATATTATGAAACAGAAAATACAGGTAATTGGAGTATTGAAATTATACAAATAATCCATTATATTAATTTACCTTATTTATTTTTATAAAAATATTTTTTTAGGAATATAAAAATATAATGACGTCCACATTACAATGCTCAAACGTTAAAAGAACTAAATTCATAGCTTCAACAACTCTCCAGAAATTTGTTGAATTTCAATTATTTTTAATATTCTAAAATAATAGCAGAACAGATTTTTATTCGTATTATCTAAATGCAGAATTACAAAATTGGTAAATTTCTTTTTTTTCCCTAATATATTATGAAAAAGAAAATATAGGTAATTGGAGTATTGAAATAATACAATTCTTACAATCATTGCCTTGTAATACAATCATTGAGTTATTTTACCTTATTTATTTTTTAAAAAAATATTTATATTAAAAAAACATTTATATTGTAGAAAATTTTACACAATTTATTCAGTGGCAGAATATTAATTTAACAGTGTCTCTAAAGTTTTACAAAATCAGTGAATTCCCATTTTAGAATGAAAAAATGAAATAAAATCATAATAAAGAACCACTGCTAGGGCTAAGACAAGAACAAAAAGAAAACGTCCACCTTGTTTACAGTAGAAGGTAAAGAGTTATCTCTCCTTTCTATTATAAACAGGGGGATTCTATTATACCCTACAGATGGGAAAAATCGAAAATGTCATTTTCAGCAGTGGTGGTTGAAGAAGGGGAAAATCAACAAATCATCTTCAAGGCCATGCATTCTTATTCAGTAATTTTGAAGAAAAAAACTCAGTGTTTGTCTTCCGATATCTATAAGTTAATTTTATTTTTATTAATTTTTATTTAAATATAAAAAGAAATTTATAGAATTAAAGTTATGAAAATCAAAATTAATGATAATTTACTAAATGCATCCATTTAATAATTATGAAAATTTCTATAATGTAATTTTATTATAGTAAATTTGGAAAATAATTCAATTTGAGCGTTGGATCAGGACCTCTGTCCTAATCTTAAAAATACAAAGCCACACAACTCCCAACGCTTTCAACCCGTGACGTCATGAGTTGGATGAAGACAAGTAGTGAAAATGAGTACAATTAGTAACGGTAGTCTTGTCGTAATGAAGTACGATGAGTGGGTAATTGGCTTTGTTTGACAGTTTCTTAATCATTTTTCATTCTAATTTTAATTTATCGTATTACAAAGGCAGTGGAAAAATGTTCTGTTTGTGGAAATGCATTCGGAATCATGTTTCGGAACCGTAAAGTGAACCGAACAGACAGAATATTACATCACAGGCTCGGAATGCCGAACATGCAGTTTTTCTGAATTTACACCTTCAATATATGCTAAATCATTATGGTAATATACAAGTTCATCAAGAAGTTTTCGGTTTCTTGTAGAAAAAAATATTACGTAATGAAATAGCCTGTAATAAAAATTACATAAATTGTATGCCTTGCAGCCATGATCAGATTAAAATTTAGAGTTTTAGGCAGAGAAAATCTTAGGCAATTCCTTTCTCTTCCTAACTTTTAAAACTAAATATTCTTTATTAATATCCCTTTGAAAAATTTTAAATATCAAATTTTGATGTTTTAAAATAGTGAAACTTTTAATTATAAGCCGCTTTCTGAATAATTGATTTCAATATATGGCTAGTAAAAAAAATTCAAGGCACACGTTTTTAAGCAATTTTTTACAAAATTATAAACAAATGACAATAATTTTAATCTACATTAAAATTAATCGTCAGATTATTCCATTCTTAAATGAAAAAGTTATCTTTTAAAAATATAGCAAAACAGCATAATATAAAACTTGATAAAGTAATTAATTAGGAATATTGGTCGAATTACCTTAAAAAATTTTAATGACTCTTGCTTATAATTTAAATATGTTGGAGTACGCGGAGATTATGATTGAAATGGAAGCAACAGAATAAATTACATTGAAAATACTGAATAAAGATATTGATATCAATGAGTAGTTGCTTAGTTTACCTTTTCAATAATAAGATCCTGCATACAGTTGATGATAAAAAATTTTTAGCATAGCATTAAATAATATATTATAATTATTCAGAAATGTACATGAAATTCCGTTCCATGAAATAAGAAATTTCACGTATTTCTGATTTAAAATTGTCTTTTCAAGGATAAATATTTATGCATTGCAAGGATAAATATTTATGCATTTCTTCTTTAAATGAAGTGTTAGCTGCAAAGGGATCATTTTTTTTTTCGTAAGAATTTCGGCTATCTTTTTTTCTTCTTCATCCTTTACATCATAATATTCAGAAAATCTTTCTACATCTTCAATTCTGTCAAATCTTGCTTTCTATCTAGTAATTTGTTTATTAATAGCAACAAGAAAAACATGCCTTCATTCATCTCATCTAAGTAAAATGTGTGATTCACAAACCCATGACTGGATTATGACCATAAAACTCAAATTAAAGCTAGTAATTTAAATCAAATTGAAACTATTGATAAGCTTCAAACAGAAAATAAAATAAAAGAACATTTTTTTAAAATATTGAATAAGGAAAAGGAATAACACAACATTATCCACACTGCGTTAACAGATACTTTTAAAGTTATTGATAGGGGGAAGACATAGAAAGAATTGGTGGCTTTTGCATTTCCAAGAATTTTCTGTATTACACTTGTCCTCCCTTATCTGCGAAACACCACTTCCAGTGGACCGTCCCATTCCATTCAGAGACCACTTTCAATAGTTAGACACAATGGACCTCCTCATATGTTCGAATTCCTTTGCAGGGAAGCTCACCCATTTCTGACTCCGTCTTGTTAGGAAATAGTAGCATCTTCTTCAGTGTTCAGCATTTAATATGCTGCTTTTATTTTTGCTGTGAAACATACGCTGAATATTGGAAAGGGTGAATATCTGCAATACGCTTTGTGCAAGTTTGCAAATTGCTTACAAGTATAACTAAGAAATTTTGACGATTATAATGGAGCCGGAATTTCAGCGACAAATAAATTATGGATGTGTTGAATTGTCAACTCCCCAAGACATTAATAATTACTGTGGATTAGTGCAGAAGTCTATTTCGCCTCTGAATTTGGAAATATGTGAAGGAAGATTTCGTTCAGAAGACCGGTGTAGCAGACACCCATTTTACTTTTTAAATTTAGATATGCCCAGAGAAATGATACATCGAATGAAGATGAACATGGAATTTGACAGCCTAAATTGCGAACTATTTTGCTTTTTCAAAGTTTCCATTGCGCAGGGATTTTATCCCGATTTATTATCCGACTTTATAAAATATGCATGCAAGGATGCAGAGAAAAAATTCAAAATTTTGAAATGGTTCCTGAATTTTTCAGCATTTCCAAAATGCAATATTCCATACTACATGTTAAATTATTTTGCAGATTGCATGCATTCCCAAATGAATGATTCGGAATTTGTGGGGAAATGCTTCCAGGAGCTAAATTTTGTTGGCTGGATGAGAACGGCAGAAAAACCAAAACAGTTGGAGAATATTCTTTATCATACCAATCGATTGCATTGGAATAAGGAAAATTTATTTGGTTCTAATGACTTGCTACAGATTTGCATTGAAAGATCACTATTTCTGGACGTAAAGGCTGTTCTGAAGTTTCAAGCTGCTCCTACTTTTCAACTCTCTTCGAGACTGACCAAGAATATGAGCCCAAGGAGATCTGCTTTAATAGTTCAGTTATTGTCGATTTACAGAAATAAATCAAAGAATGCATCTCATGCTTCAGAAGCTTTGTGGCTTATATGGAGCTCTGTTCCCGATGCTTTTCTAAGCATCAAAGAAATCGCTCTGGTTCTTAAAAAAACTTTCTGGTGTAGAAGTGTCCCTCATGTGTACAAATTTTACCGTGAAACAATCGATGAAGCCGATTCAGAAGTTCAGCCTCGGTCGTTGATGCAGTATTGCAGGTTTTCCATCAGACAGTCGCTAGAAAATAATGGACAATATATACCGGAAGGTATTCACCAAATTGGACTCCCTAAAAAAGTCGATGCTTACTTGAACCTAGAAAAACATTTTCAATGATGTCGTTTATCCTCATAACAAATGGAACCATTCCTGTGATTTATTTTTCACAAATAGTGCTCTATTTGGATTTCAAGACATGTATGACCCAGTTGACTTATTGTAAAGTAAGCCTTTTCAAAACTTTTCCCATTAAATCTTTGTATTGCTCTAAAGTGCTCATCATATAAAGTAAATTAAGGATTCACAAGCCCTTTTTTGGTGTCATTTTTATGCAAATATTTTTACTGTCACAATTAAATTTTTTCTGTCAATTAAAATTTTGTAATTCTGTGTACTTGTTAATATTTTTTCAGCAATCCTAAATATTCTAGAAGTAATAGCCTTTTTAATTTACTGTAATTAATTTCTCAAGTCTCTTCTGAATTTTCCCATTAAATGCTTGTTTTAGTAATGCTTATCATGTAAAGTAAATGACTAATAAAATTGTAATTTTTTTCCTGTTTTTAATCTTTTCTAGCTACTTTTATGGTCCCAGTTAAATTTTTTACTGTCTTATCAAAAAGTGAATTTTTTGAAATTAGTATAATTTTGAATTTTGTTTCATCAAACCTGAATAATTTAATTAGTCATAATTAAATGTTTTCTGTTTTAATCGAGATTAAAATTTTGTAGCTCTGTATACTTGTTAATTTTTTTCATCGATCCTGAATATTCTGAAAGTGATAGTCTGTGTAATTTATTGCAATTAATATCTTCTATTGTCTTCTAATTTGTCTGAATTTTCATGTTAAGTACTTGTTTCAATAATGCTTATGTAAATTGATAATATAATATAGTAAATTAATAATATACAAGAATTTTTTTTCATTTTTTTTTCTTTTCTAGCTATTTTTATGGTCACAGTAAAAAAAGTAAAATTTTTGAAATCTGTATAATTTAAATATTCTAGAAACAATAATCTATATAATTTACTGCAATTAATTTCTCATGTCCCATCCAATACGTCTGAATTTTTCCATTAAATGCAATTTTGTCATTAAACGATTTAATAATGCTTATCATATGTAGTAAATTAATGACATACAACTTTTTATTTATTTTTTGTTTCGTTTAGCTGTTATTTTCATTATCATAGTTAAAAATTTTCTCTTATCGGAAAGTAAAGGCCTTATCACACGGAAAAATATCTTCGGCACTTTCCATCAGCAAACGACAAGGAAAGTGACGTCACTTCAAACTTTCACATGATTGGTTGAATTTCGTTCGCGGATAATATTTCGACAGCATTTTCGAACTGGTTCGGAAGAATTGTCAATTATGACACTTGCTCGATCGGTTTTTGAGGGTAGAAACGGAAAAATGCTGGAGAAATTTCACCGTGTGATAAGGCCTTAAAATTTTTAACTCTGTATAATTTTGAATATTTTTTTCATCAACCTGGAATATTCTAGAAATAATTATCTATACAATTTCTTGCAATTAATTTCTCGAATTTTTTCTAATTTATCTAAATTTTCCAATTAAATCCTTGTTTTAGTAATGCTTATCATTTATATTAAATTATTTATACGCAATTATTTTTTTTTTCGTAATTTTTGTTTCTTGCATACATATTTTTATGGTCACCGTTTATTTTTTTTTTATTTTTTATTTTTTTTGTCTGATTGAAAAGTAAAATATTTGAGCTCTATAATTTTGAACATCTTTTGTTATTAATTCTGAATATTACTGAAGTAATTGTGTAGTTTCTGATAAATTTTTTTCTGTCTTATCAAAAAGTAAAATTTTGGAGGTATTCTTACTTGTGAATACATTTTTTTTTTATCTATCTTGTATATTCTGGAAATAATAGTCTGTACATTTTATAAAAATTAATTTTCCAATTGAATCATGATTTTCAAGTTTTGAAGATGCAAATATAGTTTTTACTTCTTACTTATAATCAAAATAAAGCTTATTGTATTCTATAAATACTCTTTATGTTGCAAGTTATTGAAATTCAAATGATAATAATTCATATATTGTTTCTATTTTCTAATGGCTGTCTAAATTTGGAAAAATGATAATGAAATGTTTCATATCTCTTAAACAACTAGAGACAACAATTTTAAATTAAAAAATTATAACCAAGTATTTTAAAGTTAAGATTTTTTTTTTTTTTTTTGCTCTATGTTTATAATCCTGATTAATAATTTGTGATATTGACTTGCCCGAGATCCTCAAAAGTACATTTTTACTTTTATAAATGTATTGCAGTGAACTTGTTCAAAAGAATATCTCAAAATAAAATGAGGATTAATTTTCAAAGACTTATTTCTTGTAACATAAATTGAGGATTAAAATTAAGTCTTTATTGTTTTCATGTCTTCAAATAATTTTTTAAAAGCTTATGGCTAAACAACGCTTTAGATATTCAAAAGTACTTACTTCTGTGAAACATAAAACGTTAGAATATATACATTAAATAAACAAAAATCTTATTTTACAAAAGTTTTTTTTATTATTATTATTCATTTAGTGTATGTAAACCTGCA
>JAPMOQ010031782.1:18413-32857 GCA_026543055.1 Argiope trifasciata
TATCTTTCCACTCAATTTTTCTCTTTTGTGTATAAACTGTTGCTCTCCAATTAATTTGGAACACTAATGTTACGAACTGAAGGGTTTTTTTTTTCTACAAATGATGAATGATATTTTATTTTGATAAATATAATATAAATGTGAATATTTTTTCAGTGTTCTTGAGTATTAATAGTATCAGAATTCGTTGATACATAACATTGTCCTTATAAATTATATAAGAATTGTATTTTTCGAAAGCATCTCAACAGAATGTAAATGACACATGTTACATTGCATTGTTTGTTATTTTCTTTTCTTTTGTGATTTGCTTTATATTAAAAAAGTACTTAATAATCAAGAATTTTAAAATGTTCATACAAAATGCAGATGTGATAAATTGTTAAATAGAAGACTTAGTTATATATATTTGTTATATATGATTTATTATATTAATGAATCAAAATGCTGCCTGTATCATATAAGGCATTTTTGTGTTATGTGATTGTTACACATACCGAATTACATTGTCTTTGTCATTTTATATGTATTGCTATAGTTTTTTTTTCTATTTTTGTGTTTCATTGAGTGATTGTAATGAAATAAATGATGTAAAAACTGAATTGTTTTATCAATTGGCAAATTTATAATTTGAAATAAAAATGATTTTTTTCATAATTAATGGGCTAATCATTCAATTGTAATTATTAATTAATTTTAAAATTAAAACATAACCTATAAACAATGAAAGGTAGTCTAGACATTTCTGAAATGAACAATTTGAAATAATCAATGAGAGAAGTAAGATTGGATTATCGAACAATCAAACCAACTGCCTAGTGTCTTTAAACATTGTGACAAAAAGCAAGGTTTTTTTTGGCATTATTTTTCAGGTAATTTAATTCCCTGCTTTCATTAAATTTATAGTTCATTCAAAATGTTATAATGTTTTTTATTTATTTATTTTGTGGTTTTTTTTCATCAGTAGCATGTTTATTCATTTTTTTTTTCGTTAACTGACTCACTAATAAACAACCCTGGAAAACTTCGTATTAAAATACTTAATTTCGACTAAAGAATTTGTTGCTATTATTTTAATTACTTTTATAGAATTACTTTTGAACTGAATTTAATTTTTTATGTTATTTTGAAACCAACTCCCGCGAAGGTCATTCGAAATTAAATGCTTTGTTATTTTAGTTTATTGAAATAGTAAATGATTTTTTTAAAACATATATATTTATAAAATAAAATTAGAAAGTAACATTCTTCATTTCGAAGTTGCAAAGGTGGGAAGAAGGTATCTAAACATATCGTCTATAGGCTACCGATTAGATCTATTGACAAAGTTTTCGATTTGGATTTGTTTTTCACTTAGATATTTAGTTTCTTTTACATTCTTAGATTTAGAAAACTGATTAATTAATTTGATCGAATGAAATACAGATTATTTGGCAGATAATTTATTAATTTATACAAAAATTCAAATATTAAAATGAAGAAAAAAATATATATTTTAAAAAAGTTTATTTAAGTTATTATCGAATTAGCTAAGAATTTGAAGTTTGATGGTTTTTCAGATAACTTTTAATTTCAATTTTTAATAAATTCATAAAAATATTGAAATAAAAATATTCATAAAATTTAAAATATTTATTGAAAAAATATTTTTAAAAATTTCAAAATCTTACTAAGAATTTTTATTTTAGATCTTAAAAAAGTAGATAATGTTTTTGGAAATACTTGAGTGCATTTAGTTTTAAAATTTAGCTCAATTAATGAAGATTTCTCTTTGAATCCGTTCAAGAACTATTTTCTGACAAATTTTGTGATTTTGAATCATTTTCAGATCGCGATGATAATCTCTGACAAAACAAACCACACAATAGTGAAAATGCTTTCACTCAATAGTGCTTTCACAGTGAAAGAACCTTTGTCTACAGTAGCAGAATGTCGGCCTAATTTACCAAATTAGTGCTAAACTACTGATCTATCATCTAATGTTCAATGAATGATAACTAACCGCTAATCATTGGTGTACACAAGCGTTAGTTATACGATCAAGCATCAAGTCAACTTTTTCTGCGTTTTCGACCAGCTAGTAGATTTTCATCGGTCTAAACATGTCACCGGAGTTATCAGCTTAAAGTTGGTGCCTCTATTTTTGTTGTAACAGGCTTGATTTTATTTCTTTTCACGATACTGTAAACAATGAATTAAATGTTTTCCAATAATAAGTTAATAGCATTCATATCTATTAGAAGTTTCATAGAAATGCATGTATGATATTAATTCGGCTTTTTTAAATTTTTTCTTTGACTTCATTTATTGAATAAGTAGGCTATCAATTATCACAGAGAGCTGCTTTTAATATTGCTATGAACATTTTCTAATTAAATTAAATTTTTAAGTAGACTTTTCTGACAATCTGAATTCTGAAATTTTACTTAGATCAAATTGCATCCTTTGCTTATCAGAAGATTGAACTTTATTTGAATAAGTAAACAATTATTTCGAAGACTCAACGAGGCAACTTGATGATTAATTCAAAGAACTTATTCATTAATTTCAGAAAAACTATAATTAGAGTTATTCATGGAAACATATCGTACGGGAAAGTTTTTATAGTGCAAAAATTAAGCCTGTGAACCCATCACCAGACAAAATCGCCCAAAATATATCACTTCCAAAACAATGGAAATCCACAACATTTGCAGTTGATAAACTAAAAATTATACTGAAAGGAATACAGCTATTTAAAACATTTTGTTGCTGTAATATACAGTATAGTAAAAGCTCTTTATTCGGGGGGTATATGTTCCATAAATATGCCGTGAATACAGAAACCGTAAATATGGGATGGTAATGTATATGGGATTATAGGGGACGAAATAAATAAATATATATGTATAAAAAATCAATTTAATTCAAGTTTTTGAAGATTTTGATTAATTATCTTAAGGATTAGGCAATGGTTTGAAGAATTTTGTAATTTTATCTTGCTTGACAGTTTTTAAAAGCTCCTTCAATTCAGACTGATACGCAGCAGTCGCATTAGCAATTTACCTCTTAAAAATAAGACTTCGTTCCATAGACGGATCAATGTTCATAAAGAAAACGCAATGCTCATTTGCCATTATTAAGCCTTCACTAAGATTTTTCAAGTTAAATGTCACTTTTCCAGTGCTTGTTGAAGTCCCTTCTTCAATGGGCTGTGAATTTAACATTTCCTTCGAATCAGTTTCATTCAAATCTTCATCTTGCGATTCAAGCAATTCCTGAGTGTCATTTGATTCTATCTGTTCGAATCCATCTCGTACTATTCCATTCGCGATTTCGGTTATGTTTGCAGTCAAAGTTTGAACTTGCACAGATTCTTCGTCATTTTCCGCAGTCAGAGCAGGCCAGTTTTTTCCAGCATGCCTTCAATGTGTGTGGCTTCAGTTCTTCCAATCATTCTTTTATGTTTACGATGCATTTTGCTATGTCAAATTTCTTCCAGCATTCGATAATATTCATATCAGGATTACATTCCATATTATCCAATATGATTTTGAAGATTCGTCTAACGTAATAGAGCTTAAATGCCTGGATTATTCCTTGGTCCATAGGTTGAAGCAAAGCCGTCGTGTTGGGAGGTAAAAATGTCAATTTTATATTTGGATGCATAGTTTCAAGTTCGCTAGGATGACCTGGTGCATTGTCCAAAACTAGAAATGCTTTAAAGTCTGAATTCTGTTTTTTTATTATTATTATTATTATTAAGTTTCAACTTCAGAAACAAAACAATTCCGGAACCAGTCACAAAAAATAGCACTTATGGCGCACCCTTTCTTATTAGTACGACAAAGAATTGGCAGGTTGAATAAAGAAACCACGAATAAAGAAATTTTTAGCCGTGAATATAGGTACTGGGTGGCATTTTTTTTTTTTTTCATCCGCGAATAGTGAAAACGCGAATGAAGGAAGTGCGAATAAGGAGCTTTTACTGTACTGTAACCGCAACTGTTTCCTCGGTTCGGTCACAATACTAGAAAATGATATTAAAAATTGAATAAATAAATGTAATTACATATTTTGTTAATATAGACAGCAATTTTTGAATTGTTTTTATATAAAAATTTTATGACTCATACGTTTCATTTATATCAATTTTTAATAAAGATATATAACTCTGAAATTCAAAACCAATTACATGCATAATTCAAAAGTATCAAATTCTACCTTCGTAGTAGATAATTAGATTAATTTTAGATAGAATCCAACAACAAAAATTTGTAGAATGCCAAAAAAAAAAAAAAAAAAAAATCAAACATTTTTTGGGGATCAAACTAACTTTTTAAAAATTATACTATAATTGATAATATACTGACAGTAAAATTCCAGATTTCTTTTTAAAACAATTACCTTATATAAAATCGAAACAATAAATACAATTTTTATTTTCCACAAAATACTATTTTAATATTTTTCTTTTAATGAATAAAACCAATTAGTTTCAGCTTAAATGAAGAAAAAGGATGACATTATTTTCTTCTTACTTCTAAATAAATTTAATTTCTCCATCTCAATTATTACATGTCGGCAATTGCTTCTGGAAAATAGTTCATCAGAATGTGATCATCTCCCGTTGGATGATCAAAAAAATGGCGCAAAACAGGAGAATTTCGGCAACCGATTTAGTGCTGAGAATACCGATTTGGCCGCTGAGCAGTGAATAATCATTAGCTGTTATTTAACTACGAATGGTGAATACGGCCAGTGAAATAAGAAAAACAAAATTAAATGCCACAAAAAATTTTTATTAGAAAAAAAAAAGATTAGGATTTACGAATTAGGAAATAAAACTATGGAATAAAGTTTCATCAAATATATAGCAACTTTCTAAATGCATCACGAAAAGGTAAAAAGAATCTAGATCTCAATGTTAGAAAATACATAAAAAAAGAAGCGATTCTTCTACAAAATATAAAATACATTTAATTCCATTTACTGAAAGACAAACTTAAACAGTTTTTAAGATTTACAAAAATGTATTCCTTTTAAATTTATTTAAACAGTAGAACATTTTTAATATATGAAATAAGAGTCATACAATATAAAACTACAAAATTATGCATTACAATAAATTTAATAAGTAAGATTAAGAATTTATGAAAGATCACATCGTAGCAAAAAGCGGTACTTTTCTTGTTTGCCGGGCGCAGCGAGAAATCACCAAATAATATAGAATTTCGCCAACAACTTTTATTTCGTTGAATATTTTGCCATTTCGCTTGGTCATTATCCCTTTGTGATTACCCAAAAAACTTCATTACATGTAAAGGCCATTTTCTATTCGTATCAGTAAAACGAAGGGTGGGGAACTCCCTTCACCTTTTACATAAATTTACCAAAAACGAAGTTATTCTTAAAAAAAATTACAAATTCCGCATTCTTTCTTCATATGCAATATAATTAAATTCGTACTGCAAAATGTACGTAAATTAGCAATTTCTGTTGAAATATTAGAGATTTTATAAACAGTTTTAGATTAACTGTACGTTTTTCTTCAACACATCATTTTACCATTTGTTGAACTTCAGGTTTTGTATGCTTTCATTGAATCAGATCTTTGGTGCAACTGAGTCTAGGATACATAATGGGACTTGGTTCAGTTATATTAACGTCCCGTTTAAAGCAACACGAGGGCTATTTTGGGACGGACCTCGTAATTTTGAACCACGGTCATATGACGAGGACGACAATTGAAATGGCACCCCCCTCTCCACACCACACCACACCAGCGAGAGGACTTTGGCCTGACAGATTTAACGTGCAAGAGACCCCCTCACACGACGGATCTTCGGTGGAATCGAGTCTCGAACCTGAAACAATCCGGTTCCGAAGCCGAGACCTTACCACCAGGCCACCGCGGCCTCTTTGGAGACTCGGAGTTATTCAATCAGTATGCAATTGCCTTCCCTATATAATAATAGTGATCAGTATAATACCTTCACGTTAAATAGGTCGTCACTGCAAATTCCTCCAAGTTCCCATAACAAAACGATACCTCTAGGGGTACTGAATCAGGGATGAGTCGGTCTCTGATTTAGATCTAAATTCTGACTTGCAAATGGATGAAGGAAGGAGTTCGTCGTGTTGTTGTGGTTGTTTCGTGTGTGTTCGAGCAAAGTCGTACTTTCACCTTAATGGTGCTCATTAACAACGAAAGGCTCCCACCTCTGCCTTAATTCGAAGGACCTCTGATCACCCGGGCTTGGTATGACCAAGTGGCATTAGATACACCACCACTACCCACCACTATAATATCTGCATTGTAATCACTCTATAATTGGCTTCAGTATAAAGGTTTATACTTTATTCAAAATTCTATTTTCTAACAAAGGGGAATATCGCATTGTGGTGATAAATTCATAAGCCACATAACAACTTCCAGACCGGAGTGTACACTTTTGACCAGAGGTTTTGTTACGAGACTACGGACCCAATGGTCCTAAGATTGAACTTCAAGAATGCACAGTGACCCGAGTTCTGAACAAACAAATGCAACCTTCGTGGGGTCCCTTAGCGGTAGCAAATGTCGCCATAACAAATGTTTCCGCCAGAAAAAGAAAGAAAAGGAACACTTAGTGCCTCAAGAATGCACAGTATTATTGAGCCTTTAATAAATAATAATACCTTAAACAAAACAAAAAATTGATTTACATTTGTAGAATTTATTACGTATAACATTTTTTTAAACATTTGGTAAGCTTGTACTATTTTGTGTAATTAACAAAGGTTTTGGCATTAAATTACACTAATCTAGCAGTTAATTTTTTATCCAATATCGGGCAAATTATTGAGAATCTGTTTACTTAGACGAGTCTTTAGATGATGTGATAGTATTTTATGGATCACTTATAGTGATATTCTCATAAATTTGGAATTTTTTTGCACCTTTTATTTCCAAGTCGATAGTCAAGAGGAATTTATAATTGCGTATTTAAATGCAAACATTAAGGAAATATATTTCCATCTGCTTATAAAAAACTGGTTTATGTACTGTTACACTGAGGATTCATTGTGCATATGGGTTTGCAGTACCTTATAAATGGACAATAACAAATTACAGGGCCTCGGTACCTTAGTTGGTAGAGCGTCAGTCTCCTAACCGAAAGGGCGTGGGTTCTGTCCTCGTCTCGGTTGAAATCCGCCGTGTTGGCTAATAACAGTTGGGGGAAGTTAAATATGTCGTGACTGCAAAATCCTCCAAGTTCCCATAACAAATTATACCTATGGGGATACTGAATCAGGGATGAATCGGTCTCTGATTTGGATCTAAATTCTGACTTGTAGATGGATGAATGAGTAAGGGTTGTGTCGTGTGTGTTCAAACAAAGTCGTACTTTCACCTTAACGGTGCTCGTTAACAACGAAAGGAACGTACCTCTGCTTAATTCGAACGAGCTCCGCTCATTCGGGCTTCGTATGACCAAGTGGCATTAGACCCACCACCACCACCCACAAATTGTCTCTCCCCTCCTCCATCGAGAACATAATAATGCTTTTCTTAATATTTCAAGAAAAGGAATAAATTTCACAATTTATATTACTGTTTTCAGTTTGAGTTTAAATTGTAGATCAAACAAACGGAATTTTTTTAATTTAAAGAAATAAAAAAATCATCCTATCTGGAAATTACAGGAATTGTTTATCCGAAAACTTCCACTTTCCTAAAAGCATAAATTATACTTTGTACGGCCTCAGGAAAGATCTGGTGCCTTGATTTTAGCTATGAGACAGAAATGTACTTGTTCATGCGTGACGGAGTTGTAAATTGCCATAACAACTATATTTCATAATAGCGAAAGGCGTTCTCAAGAGAGAAACTCCTTGAGATGTGTGGAGAGTGGAGGGAGGGAATCGTAGAAAGGGATGTGACTGGAGGCTTAACGTTTCGATCTGGTCCAATCAAATAAAGGGTAGCGCTTTAATCAAATTACTTTGTTTACAGCTTTAATTTACAGAAAAAAATACTCTTTATCATCTAGGTTAAGTGAAAAGTTCTGTGTGGAACACCACAAGAATAGTTCCGCGAAATATTTCGGAGAAACTCACGAGAACAGCTAACCGGCTGTCAAAATCTCACGCTAGTATCGGGATTAGCTCCAGGAATCCACCGAATTCCTCGGGTGGAATCTTCTCTCGAACGTTCGGCTTTCACCAATCCCTCCTTTGAACCTCTTCCCCCAAAAAAAAAAAAAAAAAAGGCCGTGGTGGCAAGGTCTCGGTTTCGGAACGTGAGGGTTTCATATTCGAGATTCGATTCAACCGAAGATCCGTTGTGTGAGGGGGTCTCTAGCACGTTAAATCTGTCAGGCCAAACGTCCTCCCGCTGGTGTGGTGTGGAGAGGGGGGGGGTGTCAGTTCAGTGTCGTCCTCGTCATCTGATCTTGGTTTAAAATGACGAGGTCCGGCCCAAAATAGCCCTCGTGTTGCTTTAAACGGGACGTTAATATAACTAAAACCAAAACCAAAAAGAAAACTCCTTGTCTTCTCCTCTCTCTCTAAAACCATCACCGTTTCTCTCTTCTTTCAACTCCACATTGGAGCATTTGGGCTCCCGATTCTCCAATCCTTTTTCAGCAAAAACTTCGCTGGTCTACAGTTGACCTCGGGAATGTTCGGGGTCCACAAGGGAAAGAATCACTTCTATACATCTGTGTTGCAGACACGATTAGTGCACAGGTGGTCTTTTATCTGGACTCCCTCTAAAGGGCCAGGTGTCCGTTCTTAAAAGGAGGGCTCTCCACCTGTGTATCTGTAAGCAATTACACTCTCATAAACCGTCGCCATTGAGAAGACCAGCCTGGAAATGGCAATTACGGAGCATGTGAAAAAGAAACCATAATGGTCAGGCTGGGGAGAAGCTGAATCATTACAGGGCAAAATCTTGCAATTCTATAGATAGTAAACCGAAACATACATAATGCAGTTTCTGAGGTAACAATTTAAATCAGTAATAGGAAAAATTTTCTGTAAATAAAGATGATATTAGAATGACTCGAGCAATTTTGAATGCTGTAATATTTAGTAAATTAAGCGGCATTTAAAAATGCAAGCATTTTCTTCTTTTTCTTATACGAAATATACAAAGAGTAAGTCATCAAAAAATTCGAACTTGAGAATTTGACAAAAATTTCCTTGCATCTGAAAAACTCATTTTTCGCAAATTATATTTGTTTGTAAACACAAAGAAACTCATAAACGCCATGTTATATTTGTATGAAAGTACGAAGAAACTCATAAACGCTTTTAAATGTGCATGTAAAATAGAAGTAACTCAAAAACGCTTTGTTGTATATATACCTCAAAACACTTTGCTATATTTATATGTAAATATGAAGTAACTCAAAAATCTTTGACCTAGAGGATTAAAATTTAGTATAAGATTATAAGACTACATTTGCACATTTCTACCAATTTTGAGTGGAATGCATGCAAAAGAAATTTGCATTGTTGCACAATTGCTAGTGAACATGCCAACTATAAAAGTAAAAGCTACAGAAAAAAAAGTATTAAGATTTAACATTTCAAGAACAAATTCATATCAAATTTGAGATCAAATTCCTTGACCATCTATTTGTTTGAATTTTCACATGCAAGGAAACGAGATAAATGAAAAATGCAACAATTAACTTGATAAATGAATGTTTTACTTTAAAAATTTTGTGTCCAATTTTGGTTTAAATCGGTCGGAAAAATAAATATTCGGATTACTTTACTATATTAAGAAGCAAAAAAAAAAAAAAAAAAAACTTTATTTTGGTGGATTTATGAAAATAAAAATTTGAGAAGCCATTTCGATTGCTCCCTTGCTTTCTTTTCAATTCAATTATATTAACATCCCATTTTTAAAAGCAACAACATAGGGCTATTTTGGAACTGACCTTGTAATTTCGAGATACGTTCAGGTGAAGAGGATGACACTTGAGATACACCATCTCCATAAAGTTCCTCACCACACCAGTAAGAGTACCTCTTGCCTTAAAACTTGTTTGAAAGTATTTTAAAAATTTCCGAGTTCAACCACTGAAGCTCTGGAATAAATTTATTTAATCTATTCTACCAATATTTGACGATGCTTTTATTTATTAACTAACTAGTAAACGACACGCTGTTGCAACCGAAAAGAATAATATTAAGTGCAATCAATCAATAATTTGGCGATATATAGAAATAGGATGAACAGTACGATAGTATATGATTTATGAACAAACATTCCTTTTTATATATGTGTATTCTTTTAGAATTGTAAAGCTTGGCGTTTTTTCAGAATGGTAATGAAAGAAACTATTTATTGCACCTCGTGATTCATTTAATATTCGTACATAATTCTCAAGTTTAATTTTAGAAAAGTGATTAAAATATTTTCTTTTAAACTAGATTAAACACAAAAAATATATTTATACCATAAAATCTTTAATATAGTTGAAAAGATAATTTTAGAAAATTAAGATGGTGTAAAATTATTTGTACTACAATATTTTCGGTCATTACAGAGAAAAGCGATTAATTTTGATTGAGATTTAAAAACCTCAAAGTTGGTCTCTCAAAAATTTTCTAGCATAATCTGTCATAAAGTTGTTACCTCTGAGTGTAACTTGCATGACATTTGCGTACTAAATATTAACCTCAAACTTTGATTTAGCATTTCTGCGGAGTCTGTTGCCTCCTCGACAAGTTATTTGGAGATTAATCTTGGTAAACAGATGCGGTTGAGATCCAATTATTTTTTTAAAAAAAAATTAGATCATTTTAATATGCCTAGAACCATCCCTTAGGTGTAAGTATTAAGCTAACCAAGTTTCATCGCAATCGGACGAACGGTTTAGGAAGGCATAAGACACATACAGACAATCATTCATTGTTATTTATATAGATTTTATGTAGACTCAATCAGCATACTGAAATAATAAAATTTCACTTAGAATTATCTCCCCGTAGAATAAAAAAAGATTTTTCAATTTTTTTCTTTAATACATTGCTACACAAAATGGATTTTATTGGCAGCAGCATTTCAAGCGCAGATGGAAGAATCTTTGAAATTTGATTTAAAAAAAAAAAAAAGAAATTTATAATCATTGAAGGTTTTTTTTTTTTTTTTTTTCGTTAATTCTTCATAAATCTTTTTTTGCGAATTTTTAAAAATTAATCCTTAAAATCATTAAAGATCCATTGTACAGATATATTTAGATAATAAAAAGAATTCAGAGGTGAATATAAGGTTTAGTTTATACATTGAAATAATCGGAATATATTTGAAATATAAGAGATATTTTGGCCTTATTTTTATAGGAAATTCTGAGACACAGGTAAAAAAATTAAATTATCGATTAATTTGATTTTACTTTCCAAATAGTTAACTATCTCTATAAAAATAATCGTTTGAATAGTTCGCAGGAATAAAATGATAAGATCTCAAATTCAGAGGAAGATAGTATCGAAGACATTTTTTTTGCACTGTTTCTGTGTTTTATGGCACTTTACAAGCCCGCTGACAGTTATTTATCAGCGATTTAAGCCAAGTGAGCGCCTTTTGTTTTTTCAGTATCACCAACTTGTACCAAGAGTACGACTTAGCTACTCACGCGTCGCAGCCTTTTTTACGGGGCGGACTTCATTTTTCCATTTCATTCATTCGTCCACAGATCGTAATTTAGACCTGATGAGAACAATCACCTCTGAAACAGTACCCCCAGTGGTATTACTCTCGACTTGGAGGACTTTGTGACCCCGACAGATTTATACGTGTGCTCAGTCGCCACCACACATGGAGACTGTTGGGTTCCAACTCGCAACTTAACGGAAACGAGTCCAACGCAATTCCAACCAGGCTGTCTCAGCCTTTTGCACTTAAAAACATTAAATAAGCTTCTCCCACTAAAGCACGTTTCAAGAAGGACTTCTAGAGCACCACACCATCATTTCTCCTAATTCCAGAACTAACCTTTTCATTCTAATAGTGAATACGTGTGGTATAGTAATTTTTATTATTAATCGAAATGAATTTTAGTGCAAAATTCCGTCTTGTTTTTCTAATTTTGTACATATACAAATAAAAAAAAGTATATAAGTTAAAGACAGTAAAACATTTGTTTACTAAATATTACAATTGATATATTCAAAAAAATTTTCAGTGGATATTGTTTTTAGTTGGCATTCATGTCTCCATTAAAATAACGTATTTTGTAGAATTTCATTTGATTATTTATAAATAATCATCTGTGCAATCTTTGTACATTGTGCTCATAGATAGAACTCAAGAACTCACAGACAGTAGAGTTAAACCAATTTATTAACACAACTCTAAACTGAGAACACTGTGATTGAGAGATCTTCGGATTTTATACTAGCAGGGATTGTTCCAGAATACTTTTTTGGAGACAGTAAGAAAAGGTCAAAGCACTTATCTCGTAAACTAAAATGTCCAGAATCTTCTGGAACACTTATTAAATAAAGGAGAAAACAAACCCAGGAAAAATCTGAATACAAACTTTGAATCTACCGGGATTCTAACTCACGATATCTTGATTACAAGACCTGTGCCATGACATTCGGCTATGGACACTCGTCTGTTTCTTTTCAATGTGGCAATATATATACCGATTTAGAAATTCAATAGATGTTTAAATAGTAAAACAGCAAACTGGTTGCTCATCTATATAAAATTGGCGCTTTTTTAAAAAAACCAGTTTTTACTTTTTCGTATAATACAGTAAAAGCTCTTTATTCGCGGGGTATATGTTCCATAAATATGCAGCGAATACAGAAACCGTGAATGCGGAATGGTAATTTATATGGGATTATAGGGGATATGTTCCTAGGTGACAATATATATAAATATGTATACATATATAAAATCAATTTAATTGAAGTTTTTGAACATTTTGCTTAATTATCTTAAGGCTTAGACAATGGTTAGAAGAATTTTGTAATTTTCTCTTGCTTGGCAGTTTTCAAAAGCTCCTTCCATTCAGACTGATACGCAGCAGTCGCATTAGCAATTTGCCTCGTAAAAATAAGACTTCGTTCCATGGACATATCGATGTTCACAAAGAAATCGCAAAGTTCATTTGCCATTCTTAAGCCTTCACTAAGATTTTTCAAATGAAATGTCAGGTTTCTAGTGCTTGTTGAAGCATTTTCTTCAATGGGCAGTGAATTTAACATTTCCTCGAAGTCGGTTTCAATCAGATCTTCATCTTGCGATTCAAGCAATTCCTGAATGTCATTTGATTCTATCTGTTCGGACCCATCTCGTCCTGTTCCATTCGCGATTTCGGCTATGTTTGCAGTTTGCAGTTAACAACACACTTTAGACAAAGTTGTAATAAGATCCATTTTACTTTTTTATTAGTCCATTTGACGGCATTAACAAAGGATATTGGATTGGAATTCTATCGGAATCTTTTTATTATAATGTATGTATTTATTAGATCCGCGAATAAATACATTTTTAACCGCGAATATAGGAATTGAGTCGCATTTTTTTCATCCGCGAACAGTGAAAACGCGAATAAAGGAAGCGCGAATAAGGAGCTTTTACTGTGTAGAGAAGATAAAGCAATCATTGAAACATTCGAATTCCAGATATTGACGAATCTCTATGTTTCAGATTTTCCTGAGTCCGAAAAACACATTTTTGGAGAATATCCTTCTGTCTGTCAGTAGCCACGTTCCAACGGCCTGTGACCTTTACGGATATGATCGTAAATCTTTCAAACCACTATTGGGCCAACCCAGCCTCTGGACGTGGTCGAGAGTTTCCCCCATATTGTTAGTAAATTGAGCATGCATCAAGGAACCACGGAAAGCAACAAGAGAGGGGAAAGTGTACTTGGCCCCAGATGCACACATGTCATTGGAATGGTGCTTGTGATAAAGATAATTAAAAAATGCTTGGAGCTAGACCATAGGTTCCCAACATGGGCGATAACGTCCCCTTGTGGGAGTTTGAAGCTTTCAGGGGGGCGGTAAAAGACCCTGAGAAAATTGGTGGGTGTTGATATGGCACGAAGGGGCGTTAGAGGATTAACCAAATATAATGTACAATAACTTCAAGAAGCGATTCCAAGACATTTTAAGCACGCACATCATTTTCCCAATGTCAACACAGCAGGATCACCTCAGTTAGAAGAAGAACTAATAGAACTGACGCCAGATGAGAATCTAAAAATTAAATTAAAGAATGGCTACCAAGAATTTTGACTGCAAAAGTCTATTTCTCAACTGCATTCAGGATTATGGTCGATTGTATAATGACTTCTGATTGCATTCCCCTCGTCATATTTAGCAGAACGTGGATTTAGTGCTGTAGAAACATTAGTAAAAGAGAAATCGGCTCCATGTTACTGAACGTGGCGACTTACGATTGTTTTTAAGTGAAATCGAGCCTGATATTAACAAGTTCCTTAAAA
>JAPMOQ010031784.1:0-11092 GCA_026543055.1 Argiope trifasciata
GACTGGCACCACCACTGACCAGACGAATTTTTTTCTCCTTTCTCATTTGCCTGTGCACGCCCCCGGCCCACAAAGAAATTAACAAAAGGGAATTCCATTAATTGAATCGAACAAAGGAAATTCACTGTGCCTTTCCTCTGGTTCCGGCTGTCACATGTATGAGATAATGGGGCGCCTACGGCTCGCTTTTGTTGTAAGCCACCACTTCATTATCATATGTGTGGCTCATCATTATTCATGCTCTTTTAATAGGCTCATCTCTTATAAACAGGTGGTTGATCATCCTTGGAGTCGAGAGTACCATGCTCCTATACCAATGTCAGTACAAATGTATCTAGCGAAGGTTAATAGAGAAGCTGAAGTATTTAATTCTATAAAATGAGACCTCTGATGAGAACTTTTTCATTAAAAATTATCTAGAAATGTTATTAATATTTAATATTTTTGCCTTTTAGATAAGAATATCAACAACAATTAAATATAAATACAACAATTATATTTATATATAATTGTTGTTGAACATTCTTCTCTACTAAATATCCTTGGAGTTTCCGGAATATGAAGAAATGGTTCTGAGAATAATATTAAGATAGCTATAAAAAAATTAGAAGTACTGCCATATATTACAATGTAATACCTTCCTTCACTGTAGAATTAAATGCTATGAATATAATCACTCAGTGACATTGAGTGGTCATTTTCTTTCAGACAGTTTCTTCAGGCAATTATTTGTATTTCGCAATATCCCATTTACGGATTATAGCCAACAGCATAATAGTTTCGAAACAGATTTCACCTTTATCTGGCCATGATCAGTAAAAATAATATATACTATTAATGTAACTTTGATATTAAGCTGGCCTTAATAAATGTGCTATGTCAAATTTGAAACTAAACAAGTGTTAAATTATCATTTAATTAGCTTCCTAATTAAAATACATGTAAATTATTTTTCAGTTTTATTTATAAATTATTAAAATAAATTATTTGTGTGGCCAGATGTTCTTACTATAAACATCAATTTCAATGAGTAAAAACATCTGATTTCGATTTTCTGTTTTGCTTTAAAAAATACTGCCATTCATTTCAGAATTCTGAAACGACCACTTTCCGACAATTCTCTCTCATCGACCCTTCACTGTGAAGGGGCCCGAGTGCAAGAAACCATTTGAAGCCCTAAATTTTTAACAAAGTAAAAAAAAAAAAAAAAAAAAAAAAAAAAACTGACCATTTGCATATTTATTTTAAAATCTTCATTTTGTTTCTGCTATTAATTACTCCAGGAAAATTGCAATTTTTCGCATTTCTTTTTCAATACTTAATACAGCAAGAGCGTTTAAGCATTATACCCATATGCTTGACCAAAAATACTCCTTTTTATTTGATTTTAATTTGCTGAAAGAAGGTTCAGCATTTATTACATTCAATAACTAGCAATGTAAAGGATTGTAAGAAATATTACATTAGTTATAGACAAAAGTATATTTCTGATGATTTACAAATCCATTTGAACCCAGCCTCAGCCTCAACTTCTGCGTGCCGGGCACGCCACTCTGTCTTAACGTGTCTGGAATTTCCTTATTCCTAGATGAATTTTTCCCGCTTTCTTACAGATATCATGACGATCTTTGCCTAATACAGGCTTGAGCCGATGCTCAGCCAGCTACATGGAAACAAGCTTGTAGAGTTTTAGTATGTGTCTGATTATTGTTGTTCAGAACACTTTTTTAATTCTTAATCATGGTGGGGGGCCCTCTCAGTCGTGAGGCCCGGATAAATAGCAGCCTCCGCACCCCCCAGATGACCGGCCCTTGGCGGGAGTGCCAGCTTAGATGTCGCCCTCGTCATCTGACCACGGTTTAAAATTACGAAGTCTGTCCCAAAATACCCCTAGTGTTGTTTTAACTGAGAAGTTAATACAACTAAACTAAACATTAAGGGGAGAGACGAGGAAGGATGAGTGCATTACCGGGATTCTTTGTCATTCTTTGACCCTGATACTTGTATGACCTGTATTAGATACTTTTCTGTTCGATTTTTTTTCTTACGTGTATATAAGTAACGTGTCGTTTTTGACCGTATTTTTTTAATTCAATCTGAGAGTAATCAAAGTTTATTTTATTAATAAATGCAAAACTCCCTTCCCTTCGTCTTTCCTCTCATCCCTATTTTAACGCATTAAACACAGGCTTTTAGAACCCGGTGTCAAACAATACTTTAAAAATAAAATTTATGGAAAACATGAAGTAAAAAATAAATACATAATTAGAACCTCTATTCTAAAATATTTATTCATGCAAACTCAGTGATACAAAACAATAAGTAATAAGTCAATAAATATTTGGAACATCTATGCCAAAATATTTATTCATTCGAACTCAATGATACAAAACGATAAGTAATAAGTCAATAAATATTTGGAACATCTATGCCAAAATATTTATTCATTCGAACTCAGTGATACAAAACAATAAGTAATAAGTCAATAAATATTTGGAACATCTATGTCAAAATATTTATTCATTCCAATTCTGTTATTAAGAAAAACGGATTTCATTCTTCTGTATTATATTTTTAAAAACCACTTTTTAAAAAATTAACAGGAAACAAGTAATGAAAAATAAGGAAATATTCTAAGCCTTTGTGCTGAAATGAGGTTCATGAGGTTCGGACTTTAAACATATACTCAGAATACTTTAAAAGATATTATAATTATGTAACAGTTGCTGCGTGTATATAAAAAATATATTTAAAGCGGCTTCAATTATATAAACATACAAAAAAATGTAATTAATTTAAATTTGCTTCAACTAACTATACATACAAAAAAATGTATTTAAAACTGCTTCAATCTACTAAAAAAGGGGAAAATATAAAGTGTATTTAAAAATGTTTTGAAAAATTTAATAAATTAAAGAAAAAAATACAAATTATATCATTGAAATGCTTATTCTTGGATTTTTAAAACTATGTTAATTAGTTTTTCCCAGTAATATCAATCAATGCTTTTGTTAAAAAAATTACCTTCAATTTTCGAACTGATAATTTTTTAAATAAAAAACATGATCAAAATTTTGTAAGCCCTTTTGTTTGTAAGTTTCTATCATTAAAGAAATGTAAAATGTAGTATTTTTAAATTTTACGATTTATTCTACATAGAGTTTCCAACAATTTTTGACACATCTTTGCTGCATCTCAGTTATTCTATTATTCGGTTAATCTATATCTATACTTATAATAAAGCTTAATGTGTGTGTGTGTTGGCGCTCAACTGGCCAGACCGTTGGACCTACAGCTACCAAATTTGGTACATGTATACCTTGGAAGTCGGGAATGTGCGCCTCGGAGCCCTTTTTTCGAATTTTGAATTAGAATAAGAATTAATTAAAATTTAAGCGAAATTTCGACGTTTTTCCCTTATAACTTTCGAAAATATTATCGCACAAACATGGTTTTTACATCAATTTAAAGATTAAAAAATTAGCTTTCTAATGGTATCAGTGTTTTAATGTATAACCTAAGCTTCTCCTTTAACGAATTTTTAAAGAAATCTTTTAAACAAGTTTTTTTTTACCACGTGACTGGATAAAATAAAGGAAAACAATGACGGAAGTTCAATTAAAATTTTAAAAAACTATCATCGCAAATTAAATCTAAAGGAATGCAACTTTCAGCAAGTGACTGGATAAAATAAAATAAATATAAAATGTGATATTTTCTTTAAAAAATGCAAGGCAAAAAATTCTATGATCGTTTGCAATATTTAAATCATTAACTCAATAAATTATCTCCATTTATACAGGATATGCGTTCAGATTTCGGTCCAATGGTCAATATGTAAAATATTATTAATAGGCAAATATATTGTTTAATACTATTAATTTGATGTAAATGAAATAAATAATTACATTTTATGTAGCTTGAATCAAACAATACATTTATGAATAATGAATTTTAAATTTCTTCATACTTTGCTCTGTCAGCCATATTTTATAAAATATTTTTATTAATATTTTAAATAAAAGTTGCTACATCAATCAGTCTTCTAAATCAATAGTTAAAACTGACTGATTTATAAAATTAAAGAATATTATTAGGAAAACGTGTTCTTTTAGAACTTTTCCGTCCATCATCTTAAAGAAAATATTAATTTCAGGCCAATCAATGCCCGGAATAACTTCAAGGCTAATGAATATGTGATTTAATTGAAAATTTTAGAACGCATTACTCATGGTGAACCATCTGGTCGCCAAAGGCGGCTAGTATTTAATAAACTTGAAGAAAAGTCAGTTTGAGGAGGGGGTTGATAAATCAAAACGTTGCAGAGTATCGGAATGCCGTCAATTGTGGTCACGTGTAGTCAAATTTTAAGCTTTATATCCCCCACCCCAAAAAATGTCTTTTATTCGATTCTTTCGTGTATTGTATTTTTATTGTAAAAAATATTATTTCTACAAAATATTATAATGTACAAAAGAAATTTTTATTTTTTGACCAAATTTCAGTTAAAATTAGAACAATCAATTAAAGCACAGAATTTATAAAAGTCTATTGTAGTCAAATTTCTACTTAATTTATTAATACTTGGTAAATAATTTCCTGCAATTTTCATTCCAAATGCTAAAATATAAGAAAAGATTTAGAGAACGTCTTTCGTTTGAATGATTTTTTAATTAAAATTAGAACAAATCAATTGAAGCACTTTAGTTATGAAATCAAGCAGCAAATTTCACCTTAATTTATTAAAACTAGAGTAATTTATTAATATTTTCTCACAAACGCTGACATTTTTTTTTAATTTTAAAGAACGTTTTCCTTTTGAATAATTTTTAAAAATCCGTTAAAGCACAAAAGTATAAAATTAGGCAGCAGCTAAATTTTTCCTTAATTTATTAATATATATTATATAATTACTACACTTTTGATGGCAAGTGCTGAAATATAAAAAAATTAAACAACATTTTTAAACAATTAAATATTTAATTTTTTGTGAATAAAAAATAAGGTAATTGTTCCGAATACAAATTATTGATGGTTCATTTGCTTTGGAAGTTTTCGTTTAGAATTTTGTTACTATGTTCTGAAAATAACTGTGTTTCGCTTGTTTTATACTATCAGTTTTCAGAATTTGAGTTCATTTGATCCATTTGTTTAAAGAGAAGTGGTGAAACATGCATACATGCATAGACGCAATGAATTTTCTTTATAATAAGATAATTCCTATTTTCAGTAAGTTCCATCACGATATATTTAAGAATATTTGATATTATTAAAGGAATATAAATGAATTATTTGATAATATATTAAATAAAAAAGCTATAAATATCTAAAAAAATTAAAGAGCTACGGTAAAATCCTATTTTAGCCCACTTCTGGCGACTTTTTCAAAATCTCGCCAAATCGAAAGTATTTGAATTAAAAGGTTAAAAAAAAAGAATTCTTACCTTTCGCCAAAAAATTCTTATTATTCGCCAAAGGTGGGCTAAAATAAGATCGACCCAGAGCTACTTCTGGGCGAATAATGTTTGAAACTAGCGGTGACAAATAATTTCAATTTGCATCACTCTAAGAAGCTAGAAATAAAGGAATATTCTTTTAGTGGATTTGAAATGAATATTTTTATTTCGATTTCTCCAGAATAGGAAAAAAATTATGTTTATATTAATAGTAAATCTAGCTGTTTGTAGTATTGTAATTAAAAAAATATCTCATCTAACGTTATCGTATCTGTCACATCTCGTTTTTACTTTCTCGTGTACACAATACAGAATAGTCAAAAACTTCGATCTCGAAATTTTAACAAATCTCCAGAATTTAGACCTCCCTGAGTTCAATGAACTCATTTTTAGACAATGTCCGTATGTCCGTGACAAAGATATCTGAAAAACACTTTGAAGATAGCGCTCAATGTTTGAAATTTGGCGTACGTTCTTCACACCAAATTCGCAGATTTCTATCGAATTTCGAGTAAAATTTTTTCAGAGGCAGTCAGTCTGTCTAAGTGTTCAAATATAAATTAGCAGATCGAAGAAAGCAAGATGGATAAAATAGAAAACACAGATTAAGCATCTACAAAGTAGACTACTATTATGTTTCAAACGAAATCGAAGAGGGTTTGAACATCTGTAACTCCGTCATTTTTAGATTTTAGTTTAGTTAAGTTATATTAACTTCCCGTTTTGAAGAAACACTAGGGCTATTTTGGGACGGACCTCGTAATTTCGAAAGGCTATCAGATGACGTTAGATACATGTAAACGAGATATTTTAAAAACTCAGTAACAAATATATCAACTTTGGAATAAGGTTTTGTGCAGTTTTTGTGTCAAATCTTTGGAGAAAAAAGTATCTAAAACACAAATTCGATTTTTGGAAACTATTGACCTGCGCCATAAATTATAATCACCGAATAATTCCCAAAGGGAAAACGATAGATTCACCAAAAGTGCTAAATTTACTCCAGAATGTTTAGAATATTTCGTAATTATTGAACGCTAGTGTTTTGTAAAGTGTTCTTTGACATGTCAATTTATTAAAAAGAAAATTTAAGGTATCCGACTACATTAAAAATTCTGATTATCGAATACATTGGCGATTTTTATTAATTGTTATTTCTTATAGTTTAGATTTTTCTCTTTTCATAACTATTTATTCTAGAGAAAGGAAGGTTTGACCTATCATCCAAGGTCACATATTTATTTCAGATAAAATTTGTCTTGAACTTCAATTGTCTCAAAACTATAATTTTCCTAAACACTCTCCACCGCTAACATAATATCTCAAAAACTAATGGAGGTATTTACGTAAAAATATAAGCGAGTGTTTCAAATGATATGGGCAATGTTTGGAACAACTGAAACAAAAGTTTGATTGTTGATGGAATACTTTTTCCTTTATAGGTGTTTTTAGTAAAACTATGTAGTTAATTTATAGGGAAAATGCATATGTACGTATATTTTTACCCATAACTTGTTTGCATCTCAATATCTTTCTTAGATTTTGGTTCATTTTATTCACCATTATATTTTACAACTTATGTAGAAGAAAAAATAGGATTGCTGCATTACAAATTTGTGTAGATTGTTAACCGTTTTGGTTAAATTACATTAAAATTTACTACAAATGTCCCTATTTCTCAAAATATATTATGTTTTCAAATAATTTTGCTATATTTATATTTTGTATTATAATTGGCAATGCATTTAAATACCACAGTTTTTAATACTTTTTTAAAAATCCAATTAAAAAAAATATTCCTTAGACCGTAGTTTATTTTTTCATTATAATATTCCTTCGTTATTTTTAATACATACAATTAAGGTGTTCGGATACCTTAATTGTATATATTAAAAATAAATCAGTGGGAAGACCAAATTTCACTGATTTATTTTTAATATATACAATTAAATTTTCAATAATAATTCTCGAATAGTTTTATTTCCTCATAAAAAAGTGTAACATTTGTAAAAACAGGACAATTTAAAAGGGAAAAAAATTAATAACCTGCAAGGTTACCAACCAAAAAACTGTGATTACGAATGATTTCAAGCTTCTAACTCGAACCATTTTGCTATGATAAATGCCTGCGGTTGCATTCGTTCGTCATCATCAATACTTTAAAAGCAAGCGTAATATTCTTTGCCTCCAGGAAAAGATAATTAATTTTTGTTGAATTATTGCCTTAAATTTGTTATGTTAAATATCTACTTAATATTTCTTTGTATTAATGCCTTCGTTAGTTTTTATATAAAAATAATTCATGCTTATTTATTTCAAATCTATATCTAATCTATATCTATCTATCTATATATATATATATATATATGTGAGTGTTTGGATGGATTGATGGTTGGATGTTATTACATCACGCCAGAACGGCTGAACAGAATTGGATGAAATTTAGCACAAAGATAGATTATAATCAGGAATAGAACATTGGCTACTTTTTATTCCGGTTCATTGAGTGGTTCAATTTTTATTAAACTAACTTTCGCACCACAAAACTGAGGCCAAATCCCGCCAAAGATAAGTAAGGCTCCAGAGTTTTTTTTTCAAACAGAGTTGAGGTCAGGCTTAGAAGAATTTCGACCGATTATTTCAAACGATTCTATTAATGTTTTTTTGTGTTTGATGTATTTAATTTGCATTGCATTAACACAACTGGCATAGGAAAGTCAGACATGTGCGTTACACCAACTGGTGTTGAAAGTCCTCGCGTGATTGTCGTCACGTCAACTGTTTTTGCACTTGATGACAACTGTGTTTTCGTTTAAATTAAAAGTTTAAAAAGTATGTGTATAATACTGTTGTAGCCATCTCTATCAATAAATAAAATGGATTAAACCTGATTTTAAAGAAATAGTACTTGATTTGCTGTTTTGTTTTATTTTGAGTATACAATGAAAATAAATTGTTTTTACGTTAGTTGTGTGTTTTTGTTATTGAATTGTATGTAATATATATTTTTCGTATATGCTTATACTTTTAAATGTATCGTTTTTAGGTTAATTTTAATTTTTTTGATTTGTCATTACATCATATTACATGTCATTTTCGTACATATGCATCAAAATTTCCCCGCGAACAGAATTGCGGGTCGGGTAATAGCTAGTAAATAATGTGTGGCTCTTGAATTGCATTCCTTTATTTTTTATTTATGTACATTTTTGACCGTTATTAGACAAAGGGAGAGGGAGGGTATGTTGAAATAGAAGTCTGCTTTAAGCTTGAAAATTTCCAGAGCCAGCTCCGAACAAAATCGCCCTGCATATTAATCAATTATCACTTTAATCAATCATTATTTATTCAATAAAAATCCATCTTAATTGAAAGAGAAGTGAGATGGATGGCTTTATTTTCTTTAGAAAGGCTATCGGAATCAAAAAATTTGATTTCTATATTTTGATGAATCTTCACGTTTCAGACCCCTTGGGCTCGACAACATTTTGGGATTGGCATTGTCTGTCTCTCTTCTGTTTATCAGTGACAAAAATAATATAAAAACCCTTTGAGGTAGACGATTGAAATTTGGTATATAACGACGTAACTCCATATTTGTAGTTTTTTTTTTAAATCAAATTTTGAGCAAAGTCGAATATAAGTTGACTTAAGTAAATCAGTCGTCGTAACAAAATGAAAAGACCTATGTTGATAAAATTCGGTACACAGATTTAACATCCGTAGAATAAACAATCATCTGAATTTTGAGCCATAAACCATGGCGAAGTTGACCATCTTTCGGTCTGTACTTTCAGAAGCATATAAACGCGGTCTTTCAAAAATCGCAATGTATTCTTCCATATCAAATTTGATATGTGATTTTTTTTACTGTTGCTGTAATTCAGTGTCAAATTTCAATTTCAATCGGTTGGGTTTAGTTTTGTTATATTAACGTCTCGTTTTAAAGCAACACTAAGGCTATTTTGAAACGGACCTCGTGATTTTGAACCGATGTCAGACAACATTTGACTTGGCACGCCCTCTTCCCTCCACCAGCGAGAGGACGTTTTGCCCGAACATTTAACGTGTACCAGATTCGCTTACATGACAGTTTTTCTGGGGAATCTGGTCTCGAACCTGAAATCCTCCGTTTCCGAGACCTTGCCACCAGGCCACTGTGGCCGATCAATCAGTTGGGAAAAATACGTCTAAAATACAAACTCGATTTTCGAGTACTATTAATTACACGCCCCAGAATAGGAACCTCTTTCTCCTGGTGATGAAGTCACGGCTTCGGAATCGAAAGAACTCTGATTCGAGCCCGATTTTTCTGAGGATCCGTTACGGAAGTTGGTTGGGTGCAGGCAAAATCCATTGAGGCCAAACGTCCACCCATCCGCCTGCAGCTCAGGTATCGTCTTAGTCAATTGACCGAGATTCAAAATGACGAGGTTCCTCCCAAAATATCACTAGTGTTGCTTTAAAAACGCGTCATTAATATTGCCTCGTTGATAGAACTCAAGAAGACACAGGAAGTAGAGTTGAATCCATTTATTAACTCAACTCTCAACTAAGAACACTGTGACTGAGAGATCTTCGGCTTTTATACAAGTAGGGAAAGTTCCAGGATACCTTTCTGGAGACAGTAAGAAAAGTCCAGAGCACTTATCTGGTAAATTGAGGAAAGGTCTAGAATCTTCTGGAACACGAAATAAAGGAAAAATACCTAAACAAATTTTAAGTCTACTGGGATTCGAACACATGATCTCGCGACTATGAGCCCAGCGGCATAACCATTCAGCTATCCAGACTCGGCAGCTTTTAGTTTTAATACGGTAATATATTATATTGGACCAGAGATTAATGGCTGAAAAATTCGCCAAAAGTCGCATGTGTGTTGACTCCGATTAATATTTTGTAACTAATACACACCAATGACAATGAAAAACATCCTCCAATTGAAACAAAATTTACAATTCTTTAGGGGTGTGTGTGGGGAATAACATGAGTGTATGTGAAAGAGTTTGGGGGAGACTACTCCCACTGTTTTTTAAAAATAAAAACGCAGATTTTTTTCAAGGCTACTCTTTGTTTTATTTTCAAAGAGTATAGAAAAAAGGATTAAGCAGCAATTATTGTTTCCCAGAAACTCAAACGTAATGGAGCATTTTGCACAGAGGCTAAAATAGCGAGCTTTCAATTGCTGCTCTAATAAGCTTCAGATAAAATCTGTGGCCATGAAGCTTTTCCGTTGATTTCGAATCCGGGAGCTCTTTCTTACGTTTCGAAGGCTGAACGAAATGATAAAAGTGTTTGAATGGCAGCTGTTTTGTATTCTTGCAATTGAGTGGATTGTAGGTGGAGAGGAAAAAGTCTTTTTTTATATATATATTCTTTAAATTTGTTTCCCAAAATATTGTACAAACACGTTTAAGTCATTTTGTGTATGTTCAAGGACTCTGATAAAATCCATGCTTCTGTAAAGATTTACCTTTAATCACATCGCATACAATGACGAGTCTGATCCGCGCATCGAATTATTGAATTTTTACTTTTTAATATGCAACTAAGTGAAAAGTATTAAATAATTTAAAATGAAAAAAATTTTCTTGAAATGTATTATTATTAAAGGAATTAAAATAATAGTAAATATT
>JAPMOQ010031793.1:9891-36368 GCA_026543055.1 Argiope trifasciata
GTCTTGTGCCCGTCGGGGTCGAACGGCCTTCCGTTGGTGTGGTGTGGAAGTTTGAAGAGGGTGTAGCAACTCAGGTGACATCCGACCGCGGTTCAAAATGACCCGCTCCGCCCCAAAATAGCTTTAGTGCTGCTTTATAACGGGACGTTAATAGAACTAAACAAACGCTTATTTTGGGGAAGATCGACTGCCGGGTTCTCTCTATTTCTCATTTATTTGTTACTTTCCAGGGTGTTTCAAAATGCGACGGAGGAAAGTGTTTAAAAAAATAGTCCCAAGGAATAAAAATTGCCATTTTAATAATTTTAAAAATATTTACTTCCGTCAATCTTCTGTATAATTATGCGAAACAAAATAAACGACATCATCTAATCGATTGCATTTCCAATGCTCAGATTTTACTCATCAAAAACATTGGATTAAAAATAGATGGTATCCGACTAAGTTGATAACAAGGCTATTCGACCACATTAGCGATTTTTTTTAAAAACGTGTTATTTCTTGTAATTCAGACTTTTCTCTTTCCAAAGCAGTTTGTTTTTTATTAGAAAAGGAAGGTCTAACCTATTATCCAGAGGAATTTTAAGAAAATTTATTATTCAGCTGAAATTTGTCTTTCGCTTCAGTTTTAATTTTCATAAAAATTATTCACTATTAACATGATATCCCAAAAACTAATAGAGGTATTTACATAAAATTTCAGCTTGCGTTTCAAATAATATAGACAGTCAAATGAACCAAAAGTTTTAGTGTTGGTGAAATACTTTTTCTGTTATAAGTGCTTTTAGAAAAATGAAGTTGCGAATTTATGGAAAAAATGCATATCTAAGTATATTTTTACCCGTAACTTCTTCGCATCTTAAAATCTTTCTTAGATTTCGGTTCATTTCATTCATCATTACATTCTATAACTTGTGTACAAAGAAAAATAGGATTGCTGCATTACAATTTTGTGTAGAATGTTTACCGTTTTGTTTCAATTTCACTAAATTTACCCCAAATTTTCCTATTTTTCATAATATATTATATTCTCAAATTATGTTTTTCCTATTTATAGTGTTTATAATTGATAATACATCAGAAAATAAAAATAAAAAATTGAAAATCAAATTTTTCAAAAATTTTCCTTGTAACTTTATGAATTTTATTGGTAAACGGACTTCAGTTTTTTTTAAAAAAATCGTTGTAATAGAAAAATAAGCATTTAAGATAAGATTTCCACCTTTAGATATCAGTTTAGACAAATAAACTAAAAATGTACCTTACAACGGTGACCGAATGGTGAGATGAAACCTGCCGAGGTCACCAAGTATTCGTCGTTATATGTTGCTTATGCTCTGGGCCAAAGGCTCATGGTGTAATACGAAAGACAGCAGGCATTGCTCTCGTCATCTGATGAGGACTGAAAATGACACACCTAAGTGTTACTTAAAATAGCCACATCATTACTTTCAAACGAAATGTTCATATTATTAAATTAAATTCAATCTTTAGGATTCTAATTTTCGCTAATAGTAACAGTTAATGCTAATATGCTGTGTGCTATTATAATAATTATAAATCAGTTATTAGAGATCATACTTTGAATATCTTATTAAAATACAGTATAAGCTCTTTATTCGCGAGATATATGTTCCATAAATAAGTCGAGAATACTGAAACTGTGAATACGGGATGGTAATTTATATGGGATTATATATATATATAAATATATATATACACATACATATACATATATATACATTAAATACATATACTTCATTATATAAATATGTGAGTGCATGCATTATAATAATGTCACTTAACGTAGAAAACATCTATTATACAAAAGGAAAAAACAAATCACAATACAAAATTTAATTTTGTATAATTTGATTTGTAAATGAATGTAGAATAAATTGTTAAAAATTTTGATTTTAGTTTCATGAATATATTGGCTGTACTGGTAAGAAAATACTGCTGCATGTTAATACACAATTAAATAAGTGAAAAACAATCACAACTAGAAATTAATAACGAATAAGAAAGTCATAAGTTAAGAGCTAACTTGCCACATTAGCCATCATGTCTAATATAATGAATAACACAATTATATAACCTATACATGGCTCAATATAGTTAATAAATTGCATCCTAACATTTAAAACAATTAATGAACTTCTTTATGTGTTTCATATTTCAGCTGGGATTAAAAGAAATGGAAGATAAAATAATTCAGCAAAAGAGATTAATATTTATAATATGTTTTATATATACAAACAAAAAAAAAATTATTAAGAATTTTTTGTATATACTTTAAAAAGAATTTTAAAAATTTATTAAATGCCGTCTTCCTACATATCATAAAATGAATTCACATAAAACATTTTTTGATCACATCATACCCAGAAACAGAATATTTCACCTACCTGATGTTAAGAGGTTCTCATCCTCGGGCCATCTTCGAATCATTTCGATACGTATTAAATCGTACAAAGTCCTTTTAAAAGTTTTTTTTCATATAATATGGATCTAATGGATCCCATAGAGCCGGCTTCTCATGAACAAGATCAATAAGAACCAACTCTTTCTCAGCTGACCAAACACATCTTTTTGCCATTTTTAAATTTTAAGAGCACTAAAAACACGATGTTGATTAATTGGGTACAACTTTGATATACACCCCCAAAAATTACGCGCCAAATCTGGCACTCCCTACGGACTTTTTAGGGTTGCTTTTTAGGTAGGATTAATTATTTGTGTTTCGCGAGAATCAATCTTGGCAAGAACAAAAAGGCGCCAAAAGCAGGTATTTTGCTTGGCGAGAAAGTCGCCAAATTTCCAATTTGGGGGTGTATATCAAAGTAGTTCCATTAATTGAAATCGAGGTAAAAAGTGGCAGAAATAATCAAACTACTTTTTACTCCTAAGACGGAGGAATTTGATAAAAAAAAAACATTGATAAGGATGGAATTTGCTAATTACTGTTTACAAAGAAGTTGGCGTCAATCGCGGCGTTCTTGGCGCACTACGTCACTATTGAAGTTCCATATGATTGGTTGAATTTCGTCAGAAGCCAAAATTTCGACAGTGATTTCGGACATGTTCGAAAAAGTTGTCGATCATCAAAAACTTGCTTGACCAGTTCTTGAGGGTAGAAAAGGGAGCTTACTCTAGGGATAACGAATATTTTCAGAGCTGTTATTACGTAACCAATATCAGAAAGTCACAGATACCAGTGATCAATACTTTTCATAAAAGGGTGTGATTCAAATCACACCCTTACCATGATGGTATCGTATTGTTGATATTTCAACTACAGCTCTTGCGATCACGATAGAAAGTTACAATAGATACGATCTGTCCAATGGGAGCTCTCAAACAAAAACGGAGTCATTCATAGGGGTAGGGAAAGTCCCTTACACAATGATGCATGTTCTTGGAACAAACCTCCCACAAATAGTTCTGGCGGGGCGGGCAGCGGAGCCTATTGATCACATGCAGGCAGTTTCTCATTTCACAAAAAGTCATATTTCCGAGCTGTTCCGGTTTTATCTCAAGATAATGACTACTGCTGGATGAAAATGCACGGCTTGTCTTATTGTACGAAAACAAGATTTCTTTCGCACTCAAGTCTCCTCATAAATATATATATTTAAAAAAAAAAAACGTTTCTACAGGTATTCAACACTCAGAATAAATTTCATTTCTGATATTCTTAAATGAATATAAACACCATGCTTATTATTTTTCCACGATTGAAACGATTTAATTTTCGCATAATTGAATTTTCTGTGCCTAATTAGCATGAGAATTGCATTGCTCTGAATGATTGTAGAATTTTTTAAAAACAGATTTATGGCTTATTTTCAAGCTCTTTTTAAATTTAAAGGGATATTTGAAATCAATTACCAATGATAAATTATTGGCTTCATGAATTTTTAAAAACATCTTGGGTGATGTACAAAAATTCATTCAAATGTAAATATTTTTTAATGTATGACAGACACTCTAAATGTTGGCATCACGTATATATCAATACTTTTGTTTAAATAACATCAAGATTATAGTTAGCAAAGAAAAAAATGCTCCATTTATTAAAATTTCATGGATTTCGGAATTGAACAGGAAGAAATTATAATGTTCGCATTAAAAATATTTCTTTGTTTACTTTTGCAATAAATTGATTTTCTTTGTGATATTTTTAATTTATTAAAGTTAGATAAATTACCAAATTTAACATTAAATTTCTTTTGCTTTTTCCCTCCTTCTATAAAGTGGTCTAGAAGCATTTAAAAAAGAACGTAAATCATTGTAATTGAAAATAAAATCTTAGAAATTTGCAACAAAAAAATTAAGAAAATACTAGTAATGTTTAGTGAGTCTCAATCAATTTAAACCAAATTTTTTAAAAATAGAATAAAAACTTCTGAAAATAAAGGAATATAAATTGCTGCAAAAGAGTTACAACCAGCTTTTCGATTGTCAGTTATGTGTATTGTATTATCTACATATTATTTTTATTCAAACTGTATTTTATTTTTTCTACGCAAACTGCATTAAAAAACCATAAAACTAAATTAATTATAAAACAATTATTATCAAAACTAAAATACATACAAATTAACATTCTTAAATATTAAAAAAAATTCTGCATTTCTTAAAAACTGTTTATTGTAAATTTTTTAGCCATGTTTCGTATAAAACGTTAAAAAATCGATATCATGTACAATAAATACGGTGTTTGTGTCTTGCAATATTATATACTTTTAGGAAATGAAAAAATAACAGTAAAATTAATACATTATTTCACTAATATAAATATAATTATAAAGGTTTTAAAGACCTCAATTTGTGAAAGCCACCTCTTATATTTGTGTATTTTAACCTTTAACAAGGTAATAAAATTGAAAGTAATCCCTAGATCTCAGTACATAATAAATTTCCATAAAACATTTTATATTAAACTACATAATTTAAAAACAAATATTTGTCTTCCGTATAATTTTTTAAAAAATAAATCAGTCAATAATGTAACTTAATTTAACTTGACAAAAAAAAAGAGTATCATCAAAAAGATTCCTACCTCTCAAATATCCGATTTAATCAGCGTCAATAAATGATTAATAAAAAATCAATAGAAAAAAAAGATTTTTTTTTTGATTTTTTTTAATTACAAAAAGCTAAAAATCTTTTTTATATCTTAAACACAAAATATATTAATTCTTTCCTGATAGATGTCATAAAAAGGACAAAATATCGAATTAATTATTTTCTTACTGGTAAATGTTTAATCTCATTGGCTGAATGTTTTTCAATTTCAAACCTTCTGAGTTCCAAAAAAAAGTTTCATTGTAAATTTGCATATTAATTAATAAAAATTTTGAAAGATTAAAAACAGAACAGTGGCTTTGAAATTCTTTTATGATAAAATAGATTCACAAAAATACTAATTTAAATATGACAGCCATTTTTTTCACGCACGTATGTATTGTGTGTAATACTTAGCTTCCTTATATGTATAAGCATTTCCGTTCTAAATTATTGTCTGCACATAAAATTGTTTGGAGAAAAACTTAAATTTCTTTTTAAATGAAATAAATTTCATTTTTGGTGAATTAATGACTTCTTAAATGACATAGAAAGAAATACTTTTTAAAATCAATTTTCCCTAAAACGTCAATTTCTCTACAAGAATTAAGATTTAAAATGTGAAAGCATTAGAAAAGTATTATTTCAAATAAAAATTCATCCTAACAGTTTACTCTTTTTTTTTAAGTGTGTTAAATGTGAAAATGTTTCAAAATGCTTGCTAATTGAAGTCGGCGTGTGGCTAAAAGATTTACAGAAAATCAGCAGATGTTTTGAATTTGGAAGTACCTCATTCCTCCTTTCCCTGGGTTCACTCTGCCCTTCACCACCTTTCTGACTTGACTTCTGGGAAAAAACACTATCTGAAAAGGGAGATCAATATCTTTCGTTTAAATAGACACTTACTAAACACATGTGGAGAATTGAATATGTTTTTCCAACACCACTTTTTCTGGTACTTGCAATCTTATTTTATTTTCGACTTCTTGCAACTTCTAGAGCTTTAGTTTTAAATAAAAAAAATGTAATCAGAATAATTTTATTTTACTGCTCACAAAACTTGAAATTGATAATTTTTTAAGAATGTCTTAAAAACTGCTGGCGGATATATTTGATTCACAAATCTTGATTGTGATTATTGTAGATTTAAATTTAAAATGCTCTTAAAATATAACTTAGATGACTTGGTGTAAAAAAAATTAATTAAGCTAAAATGCGAGATTTATGGAGACTATACGATTGTATGCAAAAAAGAGAGTTAATAAAGCAGTCTTAAAAAATGTATTTAAATGACAGTTGGATGGATACTTATTGATAATAGTATTTGTTGCTTGATATATTTGTTGCTTCATAATAATAGTATTTGTTGCTTGTAATATGATGCCATTGCTTATATTCTAGAATTTCCGATTGAATGTTGCCTCAAATATTTTCAAATGCTTTAAATCCCACTAGAAAGATTACTTAAAGCAAATGTCTGCACATTAAAACTGGGAATTTAACCTATAGAAAAATTGTGAAAAAGCTAAATTCCTAAGTGCTTCTACAGTAAATTTGTAGAATAAAGTTGTAGAATAAGGTTATTAATGAAAAAAATTGAAACATTTAATAAGGTAAAATTCTTATTTTAATGAAGAAGCAAACGTAGCATTTTAGTAAATATAAAACAATGTGGTTAGTAAAAATTAATTAAAATGCAGAGCAAATAATTAATATTTTAATTCATTAACGGTTATAAAATATTCTAACAATGCTATTTTTTCGGTACTATGAAATTAAATCAGCTCTATTTACTCTTAAAAATGTACACACAGACACACAAAACAACTGATAGAAATTTTTAATAGTAGTGCAAAACATAATATCAAACCATATACAAAATTATACAAATATATACACGTCTTTTGTTTGTTTATTTGTTTCAAGATTTAAATCTTTACCCCTAATTTCGGGGAATAATTTTTAGAATCCAATGTCATAACAATGCTTTAATTCGTTTATATATTTTTAAAAAAATTCCCGAGATTGGGCACAATTATTAACAACCGGAACCGTATCAAGCAAAAATTATATATACCTCTGGGCGGCTAAATAATCTGAGTATGGCTTTTCTAAAATTTATCTCTATTCCTCAAAAGATTACTTAAAAAAAGTACTTTAAAAAAAGAAATGGACTTTTTTCAATCTCCTTCCTTCCCAGCTGTGGGGGGTTAATCACCTAGGGGTGAATGAGTTTCTAAACAATTTCGTTATCTTATCTTCCTCACTTACAACGTCTTCCCCCCCGTTCTTTTCTCCACAACTTTCTTATGATAGTAATCTGTTGTTTTAAGCTAAACTCTAGTCCGAAAAAAGAATAATAAAAGAAAGAAAGACTCTAATTCGAGAAAAAAGAGAAAAATCAAACCAAAGATTTATTTTTCTCACAAAGCGAAAATTCGACGCGAGAAGCAACACTGACACTGCTTTCGAGTGGCTGGGAATTAATAAATGTTCCTACCGGGAGGGAAATCTGCGGAAGAGGAAAGCAATATCTTGTTCAATATGTGACGCTTCAAAGAAGTAAGCAATGCAGCAAATGTTAAACAATGTAGGAAATGGAGAAATTCAATTGTAAAAGAAATTTCATTTCAGAACAATGCATAATTATATTATGTCATCCATCCTAAGAAATTAAATTTAAAACAAGCATTTTTGAATTTTTTTTTTTTTTTTCAAAATAGTTTACAAAGAATTTTAAAAAAACCTTTAAAAGGAATATAAAATTAGTTATGCTTGGGATAATCCATTCATCTAATGATTCTTTCTAATTGTATTAAAGAAATAAAATTCTTTTACTAAGATTACATCCATAAAAGTATTATTTTGTATGAGAAATATTTACACGGTAATTTTTTTTTCAAAATATATTTAACGAAAAAGAATATAAGACCTCTTGGTGATGCAACGAGTGGGAAATAATCACTTCAAGAAAATTGTCCTTTTACTTTATGAACATAAAATTAAACATTTTCAGGTTAATATACCATGAAATCTCATAACAAAAGCGGATAATTCTTCGTAATAAAAAAGCAGAAATGAGATAGAATTATCAAAACTGCATAAATTCAAGTAAAATTAATTTCAAGTTTTATTAAAATACCGAAAAATGTATCGAAAAAAATATTTTATTCATCAAGTCGGCCAAAGGAAACTATGCTGTAAGTAGAGAGGGAATAAAAAGAATCGTAGATTACTGTCAACTAAAACCGCAATGAAAATGACATTGGGCTATCAAAACTGAGACGGCCTGAGACGACATCTCTGAAAACCGCAAGCGGGTCAAGGGGGGGGACGCGTAACCCCCCTGAAGATTCTTCGATCTTTGGAATTCGGCTAAAGAAAAGGAGTATCGACCGATCCCGACCCTCCAGGCGGTGGATAGAAAATCCCAGAAATACAAAACAGTCTTCTTTTGTGTCTTTGAACCATCGGGGGGTGTAATCTTTGAGGGTTCCTTCCCTCAACGCTTAAAGGGAAAAAGAGAAATCTGAGAGTGGGCTTACAAGTGAACGGACCCGTTATTCTAGGAATTATCGGATCGTTGAATTGCATATCACTGAAATTTATCGGAACGGTAATTTCACACTTTCCTGTGATTCACAGGGAAGAGCGTAATAACGTGTTATTGACCTTGACTTTCCAGTATTCTCATTTTGCAACGCACTATAGATAATTTTTAACTGCTTGTGACGTAATGCTGTGATTGCGTTTATTGTGGTCACTGCTGGCGCCATCTATTGGTGAAATATTGAACTATAGAAAACATTTTTAATAAATGACATATATTTTTAATTCAACTTTTTTAGAAAATGGTTTACTTCAATAATCAAATTAAGTAAAAAGTTATGAAACAATCGAATTGAAATAGTAAGCTGAAATAGATAAATTAATTCAATCACACATTGCTTAAATTAGTTAATTAAGTATTAATTAAAATTAACAAATTTAATATTCAATACTAATTAATAATTTTTAATTAATAATATGATTGAAATAACAGATATTTGGAACAAATATTTAAAAATAACAATAGCAAAATTATTTACCGTATTTTTCGCCGTATAAGACGCACTTTTTCTCCCCAAAATCGGGTGGAAAAAAGTGCCTGCGTCTTATACAGCAAATACAAAAGGCCACCATGGCCCTCCGCTGCCCCTCCACCTCTGCGTACATACCTTACCGCAGGAATACTCGGCCACTCCGTTCCCTTCCACCTCTTGGAGCCGTCTGAGACCAGGAAGCCCCGCTCTGCCTCGCACTGTATTTGGACGGTCTCTGCCTCGCTCAGCCAATCGCAGTGCGGGAGCAAGCGGAGGCGCGGATAGCTGTGATATATGTAGTATGGTATATCTGAATGAAATATATCATATTTCATACCACCCCATCAAGATGTCGAAGAAGAAGAGACTGGCATATAAAGTTGCTTTCAAGCTGGAAGTAATAAAATTTGCTAAGGAGCATGGAAACAGAGCAGCGGAGAGACACTTTGGGTCACCTCCAACTGAGAAAATGATAAGAGAGTGGAGGAAACAGGAGGATCAGCTCCAATAGTTGGATAAAAGCAAGCACACCTTGCGTGGACCAACTGCAAAGTGGCCAGAGTTAGAGGTAAAAGTAAAGGAGTGGATCACACGTCACCGGCAAAATGGACTTTCTGTCTCAACAAAAATGATAATCTATGAGGCCAAACGCATTGCTGTGGAGAAAGGCATTCAGGATTTCACCGGATCACCATCGTGGTGCTATAGATTTATGAAGAGATCTGGCCTTTCTATGCGCACCAAAACCAGAATTGCACAAAAAATGCCAAAGGAATACGAATCAAAGATTCTGTCTTTTCATAAGTTTGTTATTGATGCGAGGAAGAAGAACAACTTTGAAATGAGCCAGATTGGGAACATGGATGAAGTCCCGCTAACGTTTGATGTGTCATCTAACAGAACCATAGATAACAAAGAAGCCAAAAGCATAACCGTAAAAACCTCAGGGCATGAGAAAATCCACAACTCGGTTGTGCTGTCCTGCTGTGCAGATGGTACCAAACTGCCGCCAATGTTGATCTTTAAAAGGAAAACATTCCCAAAAGAAACAATTCCACGGGGAGTCATCGTGCACGTTCATGATAAAGGGTGGATGGACGAAAAGGGCATGAGGCTGTGGATTGACAAAGTGTGGTCCAAACGTCCTGGCGGGCTTCTGAAGAAATCTTCCTTGTTGGCGCTTGATCAGTTCAGAGCGCACATTACAGAAACTACTAAAAAGAACTTTAAGGAAGTTAAGACCCAAATAGCTGTGATACATGGTGGTCTTACCAGCCAGCTGCAACCTCTGGACGTTTCTATTAACAAACAGTTCAAAGTTCTGATGCGAGAGGAGTGGAACACCTGGATGGCAGCTGGGAACCATGATCTAACTCCTACTGGAGGGATAAAGAGGCCCACTATCACACAAGTGTGTGAATGGGTTAAAAGGTCATGGGACTCCGTAAAAAAAGACATTGTTGTAAAATCATTCAAGAAGTGTGGCATTAGTAATGCCTTGGATGGAACAGAAGACGACGTCTTATTTGACACCAGTGAGGAAGAAAGTGATGACAATGACTGCGTGGATCTGTCCTTCCTCATTTCTGATAGCAGCGAAGAAGAGGAATTCTTGGGGTTAGAATAAAAACATGACAGCCTTATTTTTGTTACTTTCACTGTTTGCTGACTGTTTATGAGAGTAAAGATAGCTCTTAGTATGTTACATGGTTGACATAAAATTTTTCTTAAACTGCTGTTAACTTTATACAGTTGATATAAAATATTTTACTACAGAATTTGGTTCATAATCTTTTTTTTCTAGATTTGCCTCCTTTAAAATTGGGTGCGTCTTATATGCCGGTGCGTCTTATAAGGCGAAAAATACGGTATTATTGAAAAAATCGTGGATTATGCATTTCTAGCTTGCTCACGGAAAGTGTGACGGTATTTTGCCGTGTGATAAGGCCTTAAGATATTTTTTATATTTAATTTAGTTTAAATTATTTAGATAAAACTTCATGCCTTTTATTTCGTCAGATTATCAGACATTAAAGCCATGATATTTAAATGGTCTTACATCTGTTCATTGCGCATATGAACTTTTCTATTAGACACAGAACACATAATATCTTCTATCATAAAGCTATTATGCTCCATTTAGCTATCTTTTAAATTTAGCGGTGTTTCATATAACTTTTTATTCGCGATGTAAACGGCATAGATATTCAATCGTTTTCCTTTTAGTTTTCAACAAAGGAAATTCCCGATTAACACTTTCCCACACTCCAAAATATAAACATGCCAAATTTGTTACCTATAAGTTAAATAATCTAAGTCGAGAAGTATAAATACTAAGACACACACACTTATCTTCATTAGAAGTGTAGAAAATAACTAATTCCAATCTAAGTTCAAAAGTAATTAACGAATTTCAGGAAGCAAAGCTGAGTTAAATTTACGTTTAGCAATTTTATTTTATGTGGTGAAAGCAAGTATTCTATAAATTATTTGAAATAAAGTGAAATGAAGTAAAAGTAGTGCAAATTACAAAACAAAGTTTTGGCTTAGGCTTCCATGCAACTTGTATTGACTTCGACCGACATTTACTTAGAGTAAAACACATAAACAAAGCTATCATGGTAAGTATTTTTATTATCTTTTGTTATCTATTTATTTTTCGAACATTGTCATTTAAATAGTTTTGATTAAATGTCACTTAATAGTTTACGAATAGAAATTTATTTTTTCTCCTTTTTCATTTTCGAAATTTTGTACGTTTCCGTTATAAATACGAAAATATATAATATTCTATAAAGTACTGCAAACTTATGATTGAATTTAATAATTATCATGTTTACATTTTATCTAATTTATTATTTTATAATTGTCTTACATTAGTGTAATTACTAGATGCCACTCACAGTTCAAATATTATCAACTATTGTCATAGAGTCTTTTTTGTCCTTTTTTATTTATTTATCGAATTTGATGATATTTGCAGAATGCATGATATTATTTATGAATGCAGCTGATAATACAGCAGAATAATAAAATGCTACTCCAATGTATATTTAATGAAAGAGTGACACCTATGTATATGTATAGAATTTTAAACAAGTATAGTTTTTTTAAATCAGTGGGAATCCAATCAGGTAACATTAACATTGATTTCAAAGATATGTCGATAACAATCATTAAAAATTTAATTTTTTTTTTTTTTTTTTTTTTTTGCTGGGAATGGAACATAATAATTTTCAGTTTATCTTTATATTAGAAAAATATTTTTTATTCAAGTAAAAAGAAAAATTAAACATCTTTTAATTTAGATAAGATAATGTAAATTTTGATAGAATATCTTTTTGTTTATTTTATTGAAAGAATTTGCTTATTCATAAAAAGACCTTTATCGATTTAATATATTTTTAATTATCTTTTTTAAAGTTGTTAATGAATGCTTCAAAAATTTTCAAATTTTTCTTTCTTTTTATTTTTTTAGGCACGAAATGCAGAGAAAGCAATGTAAGTATTTTTTAAATATTCATATTTGTTTGTGTAAATGTATGTGTGTATTATTGTGATACTTTGAATTTTTGATTCATATATTTTGATACAAAGGAATTTTTATTCTTGCTAATGAATTGTTCCTAAATTTTTATAATAAGAACTCTTAACGCTGTATTTTGTTTTAAAAAAGAGGCTTTTTCATTAAGAGATCTCTAAGTAAGCATCTGATTACTTAAACCATAACAATTGATTGAAATTCTCATTATTCATGTGTTTTTTATCACATTTTTTTTAACTTCTGCTGCATCTGCTGGGAATTCAATGTACTTTTATTAAAGAAAGAAATGCATCTATAATAGTTGTCTGTTAAGTTCAAAGATGGAGACTATTTTCTCAAAGGGATTTATGCATGTGCCAACTCAAAATAGGGGAAACACAAGAATTTTTTTTTCTAAGTTATTTGTTTGGGTCAGTAATTTTTATCAATCACTCGCAGCATGGGAACCGCTGACTAAACAATTTTACTAAGCTTCTCTAGAATTAATTATGTAGATAAAGTGGAATCAGATCAGGAAATTAGAGATTATTTTTAGAATGAAGTTGCTATGGGCTAAATTAGATAAAACTTTGGAACTCAATTTGCATTTAAATTAAGAGTTTAAAATATCATTACATATATATTGGCTCTTATATAGGAAGAGTTATCTGTTAAAATTATATGACAAACATATGAACATATTAAGAAAATATCATAAAAAAATATTGCAAATGAAAATCATAATCTTTAATTTATTTTTTATTCCATTTATATTTCGTTATTTTTATGCAATTTTTTTTACATATTTATTTAATACAGGACAACTTTGGCTCGTTTTCGAGCTGCTCAGTTAGCTGAGCAAGGAAAAGGACAACAAGAACGTAGACCATTCTTAGCATGTGATTGTGATGACCTTAAATCTGCAGAGAAATGGAGGAGACAAATTATTGGAGAAATATCAAAAAAAGTAGCTCAAATCCAGAATGGTAATTTTTGAATAAATATTTTCAGTATAATTTGCATTTACTGGAAAGTGTATTATTAATGTATTAGGTACATTTAGTGAAGCATTTTTACTTGTGAAGGATGTTGATTTGTAACATTTGGGTGAAATAGGGTAAAATAACAATTTTCAATACAATTTTTTAAATTGGATGCCAAAGTAAAATTATCAATTATAAAAGAGATTATTAGTACTAATTAAAGACATATGTTTTCAATTTTGTTTGATTGGGACAGGCTGGGACATTCTGTTGTAATCTTACAGGTGCTTCAACAAATGAATTTCATGAAAAATTAAATAATTTACAAAATTTTATTTGTATTTTAATGATTAAAAAATAAATTGCTAGAAAATAATACTAATATTTTAATTATATATTATAATGCTAATACACATTGCCCATTGATTATGAAAAACATTGATCATCTTTGACATAGTATCATTTTCATCATATTTGGTGTGTTCCCGTTTATCTCCTGTATAGTTACTATTCCTAATGGAATTGAAGAAGAAGAATTGGAAGAGATGCATTATTGGGAATTTCGATACATTATCAGTATAATATGATAGCTCTTATTACATGGTAAATTTTTAGTTTTATACAGTAAAACAATTTTATTTCAGAGTATAAATGTTCTTTTTATTATTTTGACGAAAGATATAAATTCAATGAAAACCTTATTCACATGTTATGTATATGGAGTGGTGCAGTGATAATGGTAAATTCTGTTTAAATATGAATAAACCCCTTTTATCAACATGACTGATGATTAAAGGGGCTGACAATATTATGCAAATTTAAATTCTGCCAGATCTTATTTGGAAATGCATATACAGTTTAATAATAATAAAAAATGAGTTACTGTCCCAATTATTAAGTCAGATTATGTTTAATTTATGTCCTTTATGATTTGATCAAAATAAATAACTGCTTCTTTTAATCAATTGTTAAAATAAATGAGATTGATTAAATTTATTAAATTTGTTGGCATTATAATTATTTTCTGATTGAAGATTTCTAGACTACTAACATGACATTAAGTATTCAAAATCATGTTAAAAATTTGAATTATTCAATTTAAATAAAATATATAAATTATACATTCTTCATCATCTGAAAATCAAATTAACATGGTAAAATGTTATGAATCAGATTTAATTTACAGAAATATAAAATCTTTGAATTATTCATCAACATATTTGCATTAATTTTTCAATACATTTTCAGCTGGACTTGGAGAATTTCGTATAAGAGAACTCAATGATGAAATTAACAAGCTGTTGAGGGAGAAGGGTCATTGGGAAACCAGAATAGTGGAGTTAGGTGGACCAGATTATTCAGTAAGTAACTGTTTCAATTTTACTCTCTTTTTTTTTCTGGTACATAATTTTTCTATAGATGCAAACCTATTTTCTGTTTCTTTTAGCAAGAATAACTAAAACAATTTTAGTTTTTGATATCTTTTCAAAAATAAAATTTAAAAAAATTAAGACAAATAAAGAAACAACTTTAATAACTTTATTTTATAAGCACAAATACACATATTAATTTTTTGATAAAAGAAAAGTAACAATTTTACATAAAATCTTCTATTCAGGCTTTTTTTTAATTCATATATTTACTATAAAACAGTGTTGTATTTTATATTTGCAAATTCACTTATTTTTTTGTGAATTTTATAAAGACATGATAATTGAATTTAGACAGAAATCCTGTAAAGTAATATGAGCATTTTTGTATTTTATTTAGAGAGAATCAATATTAGGATTAGTATTATTACTTGGAAATAAAGGGCTGAAGAAATAAATAACTCCTTTACTTTATTTTAATTAAGATATGCAAAACTTATTTATAATTATACATAATGATACTTCTATATTTTTGAATTCTCTGTTTTGATTATCTAGTATATTCATGCTCTGATATATATTAAAATTTTTTGCATTATTTAACTATATTAAATATCATGATTTCATTAAATTGTAAAGCTCCTGAAGCTATTGAATTAAATTGTGAAGCTTTTTAATTAACATGTTCTTATTTTTAAATAGAAACTTGGGCCTAAAGTACTAGATCATGAAGGTAAAGAAGTTCCAGGAAACAAAGGCTACAAGTAAGGGTATTTTTTTGTGTTAATTTATTTTTTGTGATAATATTTATATTCACCAAAAAGCTTCTAATATAAAAAGAAATAAAAAAATACTGTTTTTGTAATATTGAAACCATTTATTTTAATACCAATATGTTTTTAGATACTTTGGTTCATCAAAGGATTTGCCTGGGGTCAGAGAATTGTTTGAACAAGAGCGTAAGTTATTCTACATCTTACTTAATGGTGTGCTTTCAAAATATTTTACTAATTAATATGTAATTGATTTGATAAAATAAATTATAAAATTATAATAAAGAGAATGTTTTTCTAAACATGACTATTGATGTTAATGCATATCAAATATAGTTAAGTATAAAAAACAAAACAAAAAATATTAAATGCTAGATATTTTTTGTTTGTTTCAATAAAATTTTATTGAGATTAAATAATAAATTTAATAAATTTTTTTTTTAAATGCATGGAAACATTTTTATTTTATAACTTATGCTTTTTTTTTATGCCTTTAATTTCTTCTTTTGCCTTTTTTAAAAATCTTTTCTGCTAAAACTTTTTGTTTTGTTCTTCATTACTTTTTGATTTTTTTTTATCCTCTACGAACTTTAACTTAGTAGGTAGATCATCCAATCACATTATGCTCCTAATATTATAAAACAAACTATTTTTGAGTTTTTGTATTGAAAATTTCATTCATATCTCTTTGAAACTGAAATTTGAATTACAATAAAATAAATGTTGAATAAGAATTTCCTTTTTGATGAATGACATATTTTAGCTTTCATTAGCAAAATTGAACTGGATATAATAATAAAAATGTACAGTAACTTTCTCCATAAAACTAAATGTATGTATATCTATGAGTTTATATCTATTCCTCTATTTTTATGAATGCCTGGCTTGATTTTGATAAAATTAAACTTTCAAACTGTTTTGACATGTTCTTCATTGATAGCTAAAAGTATGGTTTAAAACTGAACTGAACATGTTTTTTTATAGTAAAATAAATAACATATTCTCCTTGAAAGACTTAATCCAGTCCCACAAGGTAGGCATGGCAAAGTTATTTAAATGTATCTAACAAATTCGCTGCTTAATATGAATGTTGATGTAAGTGAGTAAATTTTGGAATTTGGTATACTTTCTTCTCATAAGTCAATTAAAACTAACCACTTTCAGCTTAATCCCTCTAGATAGGAGAAATAATTTAAATACATGAACAATAATTACAAATGGACATTCGACATGATTTTATATTTGAATCTGCCGAATTAAAAATGTGGTGGCATTAAATCTTCTTGTATCAAAGCTCCAAGATGATTAGCATCTTATTCTTTCTTTCAATCAGAGTAGACTTTAATCCCCAAAACAAACATAATATTTTAATCTGAAATTTGATTTTTGTGGTTTTAAATTCCCAGTCTGAAAATATCATGGGATTAAAATTTTTTGTAATGAATCTATCAGAATGATGATTTTACCTAGTCTTCCTAAAAATATAGGAAAAATATGAAATGCAGTGTACTATAAAAAGAAATGAAGGAAAATTGCAATCTTGATTTTATCATTTTCCTTCATTTCATTTATAGTTCATTTCATTTTTACAATTACAATTTGAAAATTGTAATTTTTCCTTATTTAATTGTTTATTTATGGAGCAATATTAATTACTAAGTTTTCTTCTAAAATCATTCTGCTTCCTGTTGCCTGTAATATTTTGATGATGAAAAGATTAGGTAAAGTTAGATATTTTGTGAATTAATAATAACTATTTTTACAAAGATTAATGGGGCAATTTAATAATAAAACTTTGGGCTTTGTCTAACAGGGTTTCAGTAACATTAGTACTGTAAGCTCATTATTTTAGCTAATGTGATATTTATTGCTTTTAAATGAAGATTTCATTGTTGAGCAATATTTTTGTGATACTTCAAATAGCTCCACCTCCACAAAGACGTACAAGAGCTGAAATGATGAAAAACATTGATGCTGATTATTATGGATATCGGGACGACGATGATGGGATTTTAATACCTCTAGAAAAAGCTCGCAGTGAAGAATTAGAGAAAGAAGCCCAAGAAAAATGGCTTCAAAATAAAGGAAATAACATTGATATGGAAAAAGATGATGAGGATATCTATGTTGTTTCTGAAGAACCAATGGTAAATAAGAGCTGAATTACTTTACTGGCATATAAATTTTTGTTTTATTTCTATAATAATATATTTTCTGTTATACTAATAGCAGATTTGATAGTTACCTAAAATCTGAGGATGGGGCAGTTGAAAAGACATTATTAGTCTACTATCAATTTTAGTATAAAATAATAAAATTTTAGGATTATTTTAGGATGCTCTTTGTCGAATATAGGTGATCAGATTTCTATCTGCTTCATTATGCTAATTTAGTTTTTATATTATTTAAAAATATAAATATTCATATTGATAAATCTGATAAATGTGTTATACTATTATTGAGTTATTTATAACTGATGTTATGCAAATATGAGTCATAATAATTAAGTAAAAACAAAGACATTTAAGACATAAAATATTTATCTTAACTTATGCTAAAAGCAACTTTATAAAAAGTTGCTTTTAACAAAAGTTGATAAATATTTTTGATGATAATTTTAAAAAGTGGAACTAAATTGAATAGTTTGTAAAATAATGAACATCAGAATACATGTTATCTAGTGCTATAAAATATTTAAACTTCTATCTATATCTGATCATAATTTATTAGTACACTTTTTTTTTTTTATAAAAAAATCAATCTGAATATATTCCTGATGTTATTAATTCCTGAATTTTATAAAATGTTATCAAACATGATAAATACTTAGAGTTGCTAGAATTGCACTGAATAGGGAAGCAAATGCACAAACTGAATTTTTTTTTCTCTGTAAGGCCAAAATACAAATGAACAAATTTTTGTTAATGTCTATTAAACTGACCTCATTTTTTATCATGTAAATTAAACTATGCAATTTGTATTTTAAATTGCAATGTTGTTTTTCTAATCAGCTTGATTTCTAAATCTGAATTAACTATATTTATACGATAATAATAAAATTTTCTCTATATTTTGCAGTGTTTAATTCATAAAATGTTGCAAAATTTCATGAAATGTCTTTGAAATGCACGATATTTAAGAGAATTATAATTTTAGAATTGTTAGATGAGATTCTAAAATTTTAGTTTGCATGTCACTTGGAGATATTACATTTTTACACACATATATTTTTAAAACAATAATTATATTTCATCTTTCAATTTACTGTATTTATTTATCTTGATTTTTGAAAGATTTTATATTTGAGGTATACATGTAAAGATGGTTTTCTCTTTTAAAAAAAAAGAATCTAGATATACACATTGTGTAACTTCTTTTTTTTAAAATTACCTATGAGTTTTATTTTACTATGACTTCTCTGATATTGTTTTGTATTTTCAAAATATTTACAAAATGTAATTATAGTCCTTTGAAAATAATAATAAGGGAATAAGTTTAAGATGAAATGCCGTAGAATCATTTGTGAATTTAGCATTTTAGAGATTTTAGCAGTAAAGTCATAACAAATGCAAAATATTTCTAAAAAATAGTAAATCTGGTGAAATTAAAATACTGGATAGCTGTGGAATAAAAATTTATCAAATTTTTTATAAATCTATTTCATTAACTTTTGTGTGTGTATATGTGCGTGATAAAACAACTTGAATAGACATACTGAATCGATAAGAAGGGTAAAAAGTATTGTATTAAATATCTTAAGGAATTTATTTTATTAGTTATTTTTATTAATAGAAGTCAACTTGTTAATAAGATTTATGAGTGAATTTATTAACAAAAAATAGATATAATTCATAAAAATACTTAAAAATATTTTTTGAGATAAAAACAATTATTAGAAAATGATTATAATTCTTAATGGTTACTCATTATTCATTCATAGTACTTCAAATTTCATTTATTTATACAAAGTTCCAAAATGTATGAGATATATCATATATTTAAATATATATGAATATGACATATGATAACATCGGATGATGAAATTTTATTGCTCAGAAAATTTCCGTTCAGGGCGTTTCGAAATAATCATATTTTATGGTTATTATTTTTAGAGTGTTTAATATATTATATTTGTTATGCAATATATTTTTAGAGTGATGAAGAAAATGCAGCTGAAGATACTGCTGATAATCCTGCTCAGCCAAGGTTTATTGCCCATGTTCCAGTTCCTACTCAAAAACAGGTGAAGCATTATATGCAAAAATTAATTTTCCATATAGTGTATATTTTATTGCTATTTAAAATTTATAATTTTTTTTCCTTTAGATTATTAATTTTATATATTTGAAAATTTATTAGGTTGAAGAGGCTTTGGTGATGCGGAAAAAAGCAGAGCTTTTGCAACAGTATGCATCATTAGACATTTTGAAGGAAGTGGAAGAAACCAAATCTTTGATTGGGAAATGAATTGTAATAATGGCATTTGAAATAAGGAATTGTACAGAGTTTTTGTAATTTACATCATTCACTTGTAAATAGTTTTTAAAAAATTATTTTTATTATGTAAAAAAATAAATTATTAGTCATATTTTTTATTTTGGATGTAACTTTTTTATTTTTCTTATCACAGAAAATTAATGGAAGAAAATAAGAATCCTGAAGTCCTATTTATATACTTACCTCAAAATAATTAATTTTATTAGGTTCATTGACCTTTTCTTTCTTCCTTTCTTTTTTTTCTATTATACTTAGAATTAAGGAATTAAATAAGTTAATATAATAATAAATTAATATAATTATAATAATAATAAATAAATATTATTATTTTAAAGACAATTTATAATTTCTGAGATCTTCATGTGAATTAAAAAATGGACATTTTCTAATCAGTTCAGTCTAAAATGGGAAGAAATTTTGCATTCATTTTATGATATTGTGTTGGATATTAACCAAATTGAGCTCAACACTTAACAATTTTTTCATTGAAATCAATTATCATATGTTCCAATTTTTCATCAATGTAATATATATTTGTCTTTCTATAATATTAATAAAATTAATACAACATTTTGTTAATATATCCTCTTCCAAAACTAGAAATTTCTCATATTCTGGTTATATATATATGTATACTATGACATTTATTAACATTTAGTCTCTTGAAATCGAATATTTGGGATTTTCTTCTGTGGGCCATTTTATAACATTTGGGTGCAGTTTTGAATTAGCTAATAATTATTAAATAAACTTTAATCATCTGATATAGCAGATTACTAATACTAAAGGCATGAAGAGAGTTTTTTAAAAAACGAATGGACATATGTATGTAAAAAGGAAAACTCAGTGAAAAAAATAATTCAAACCAAAATGAGGAAGCATTTATCCTTTTGGTGCATAAATAAAATGCCATCTCTGAAGTGAAAAAGTATATTTAAATTTCATAGAATTTTATTATTAGAAAGGAGTTTATTAATTATTTAGAAAGGAACAAACATCATTGCAGCAAGGCACAATTAATATTGATTAGGAAAATTGAGTTCTAGATACTAAATGATTGAAGGTGATTTGTTTAATATTTCTATAATAATAATCCAACATAACACTTTTTAAAAATAATTTTAATGATGTGTATGTACGTTTGTTTTCTTTCCTTTTTTTATGTTAAAACATCTAACAGAGAAAAGTACTCAGTTATTATATTATATTACATTAATTATCTAAGAAAAAACAATGCCATTTAAACTGCCAACAGATATATACAATGGATATAAGGCATAATTTAAAGAAATATTTGTTTTCATGGAAAATTCCTTGGCTTAGTTCATTTGAAAAAAATAAAAGTGGAATTGCTACTAAAAAAATACTTTTTAATATTTTGATATCTTTAATACTGATTTACAGTAATGATAGTGATTTTCATCAAAGATTCTTTATTTAGGATTATTTTATGCTCATTAATTGACATTCTGTGTGCTTTAGTATCAGATTTTATTGGTATTCTAAAAGTATCTGGCTGTGCTCAAAAACATTGAAAGGAAAAAAATCTTAAATTTTTAGATTTATTTATTTAATTAAGTTTAAAAAACATTTTTGTTCACATTATATCAAGACAGAAACAGAGCATTATTTATTCAAACTTTACTGCTATATTATGAAATGAAAAGTATTCAATAGTTTACTGGCACTGCTAAAGTACTTGTTCTGAAAATTTATTAAACTTTCTAAGATTTTATTGCCACTTCAAAAACTGATATTTAAAGAAGTCTGGAATTGAAAATTTTTAAAATTTGATGCTTGTATTTTAGATGAGAAAAAAAAAAAAGCATGAAAAGTATTATCCAAGTTGAATAATCTAGTGAAAGAGGGGAGAATTTATGCTGGCTGTTCATATATTTTAAACATCTCTTTTGCACTTGATGTACAGATTCAGAGAAATCTATATATTTTTGAATAAAAGTTTTTTTTATTTCTCACCATATTTATTTTGCAAAATATTGTATTATAAGCTTCACTCTCTCCCTGAAATTCTACTTCTTTGTAATTCAATGTGAAATTTATTCTTCTGCTCAGTCGGGAGAGGGGGGGGCAATAGCAAAGGTTTGTTTGTCGACTTGAAGGATATATATACATAAAGTAAATATTTTCAATAAACATAGAAATAAATATTTTAAATAGTATTAATTCCTATCTTCTAAGTATTTTTTTTAATGAAGTGGTGAAAGTTGTTAAACAAACAATAGTTCCTCTCATGATGTCTGCAATCTGGTGCTTTAAAAATTTCTTTATTTAATCTTTTATTGAAATGTAAAATATTTTGTTTGCGATTACAGATTTAGAAAAGTATTGCTATATCAATTTACACGATTTACAATTATTTACTTGTGATCATTGATTAATATTATTATTGTTTAGTTCAAATTTATCCCTAGATGAATTGGAATAATATTATTTCTAACTATGGATGTCTGTGTAAGAAATTCAACAAATTATTCACCAAGAGAGATGAAGAGACATTTATCTAACGTAGAAAAAGCGCAGTTTAGGAAAGTTTATACAAAGCGAGGTAGTTTAGCAACTTATTCATTTACCATTATATTACAATCGTACTGATAGTATTAATATTAGTGGTGAAGATGTTGAAGTTCTATGTAAATAGCAATCATTCAATGGAGCCATTTAATTTCTGTAAAAGTTTTTCAGATGTGGTGTGTAGTGTTTCTTCCATACTTTATTTACGTCATATCAAGTTCATGTTGAAATATGTAATTTATTGGTTTGCTGGTATATTGTTGGCATTTTATTTCGTTAACAGTAATTTCATATCTATAATTCAATCAAATTTTTTAGGTATTAAAGTTATATTTTAATGTTGTTATATATATTCTGTTCATTGTGAAATAATAATTATTATTAATGGACACCAGTTTTATAACATCAGATCTTTAAAAACGTCTGTCTTCTGACTTTCATGATATTGTTACTTTACTTCTTTATTTGACTTCTAAAGTATACGTATGGTAAACATAATTCTTCCATAGTTTTCGACTACAAAAGAAAATCACGTGATTTAAAACTGAGTGAAACATAAAAAATTATTTGAATTTCTGTACAATAATATAATATGTTGGGCAATTATATAAATATTTTTGCTTAAATTTTTCAAGCTCACTTGCAAACTCTCCAAATGCTATGGTATGCATTTCAGCATCAATTTTAGTTGTCGACATGATTTTCCAGGGGTTGACATTCGCCTCAGTTGTTTCTCCATGAAACTTATTATACCCCTGTTGGTTCGCGTGCCTGCCACACTTTGGGAAACATTGCTTTACAGGACAGACAAGTTAACTTAGAATTACTTAACCTGCGTGGATATTCAGTGTGATCAGTGAATAAGCCCTGATTTCAAAATTAAATATCTCTACAAAAAGATCTATAGAATTATGGGAAACTGTACGTTTATTAGTAAAACTATAAAAATAGTGTACAAAAGCTAGAAAATGTAGTTACAAAAATCTTTAACAGATGGAGCTCTGCGCTGAAAACTCTTTCTCTGAAAGGAGTCTTAAAAAAAACAACAACATTAAAGTGATGCCGTCTTTGCAATCCAAATACATTTTTTTTTTAAATGTTCACCGTTCGGAACAATGAGGCGACGTAATCGAACAATGAAATTCGACATCACGTCTTGCAATGTCTCAATGGAAATGGAATCACATGCAACACCAATCAACGATTCCAGCTCATTTAAAGTGACGGGATTGTTTCTATAGACAGGGTCTTTCAATGCTCCCCACAGAAAGAAGTCACAAGAAGTCAGATCAGGAGTCATTTTTCCTTTTTGACGTCACACTGAAAGCACCTATGATCATTGTGATTTAGTTACGATTTTTGTAACTAAATTTTTGTGCAGAATTTTTATAGCTTTACTAATAAACGTACAGTTTACCGCATAATTCTATCTATCTTTGTTGTAGAGATATTTAATTTTGAAATCAGGGCTTTTTCGCTGATCACCCTGTATCTAGAGGCTGGAGACATGCATATAGGTCCGAATTATTTGTTAAAAAAATATGATTAACTGAAAAATATACCAGATTTTGATGTTTTTCTACAATATAAAAATATCGTTGCACACTATTGATTTCTTCACTTATAAATTTCCAATACTTCTAAAATTATATATATATATATATATGTGTGTGTGTGTGTCGTGTTTACTGATTTTACTGTCTTGCAGGCTTTTCCTAAATTTGGATAATTTTTTAACGTTAAATTTCAATTTTGAATTGAAATTCAAACCATTTCGATTATTTCATCAAATATTTAATCACATGATTTTCGTCCATTATTGTAAATTAAAAAGTAAAAGTCTGTCTTCATATAAATAGCATTAAAAATATGTAGCTAACATTAGAAATTGAAAAGGGGAATTCTAAGTTATGTTATATAAATGTGTAACAGTACCAGGAATTTATAAAAGAGAGAGAGATATTAACTGTTTTAATAGCACTATGATGTCATGGAATGATTCTTAGGATGATTTATATAAACAATGAGCATAGCAGATCTAAGGCTATTAAACTAACTGGACTTTAATGTCTGTTACAATTTGATGTTTAAAAAGTATTTTTGACACCAATTTTTAATTTTTAAAAGCACTTTGACTGAAAGTAAACACAACAAATATTTGCGACAAATTAGCTGGTCGCTAAAAGTATCTAATAAACAGTAAAATATAATTATAAAAAAAAATTTAACATAAATATTGATTCTATATACCCAAAAATATAAATTCTTGCCTTTTTCTCATTTATTAGTGGTCCATTTATAAGTCATATCTATTCTTTTTATTTATATAGCAATATGTATCAAAAATAAATTCAATATTTGAAAATTTAAGTGTTTTAAATTTTATAAGCATGACTGAGGCGATTCAAAATTTTCAATAAAATTATCGAATTTTATGATTTTTTTTTTTTTTTTGTAATGCTAAATTTTTTAGAAAAGAATGTTTTTCAAAAAATAAATCGTCAGAATCTGCATATTTCTGACAAAAAAAAAATTCAATTTTTGTAGTGCGATGGTTCAATTGATTTGACGTTGGTAACGGAAGCTAGAACAATATATCAATTAGTAAAATAATCTCATTATCAATATTTGTTATTTTAAAATATCAGGAATTTGTTATAAGCAATTTTGTATCGTTTTCTTCTTATAATTTTAAGCAAATATTTATTGATTTTTCTATAACTAACTAATGCGATAAAGATTTGTAAAAAAAATAAATATTATTTCACATCTCTTTTTCTTATCAGAATTAAGTGAAATAGTGTCGTATAGACATTATCTTATCATTACGGGCTTTGTTAAAAGTTTTAATCCTTTAAGGAAGGCATGCAAGGAATCTTGTTTTACACTTATTCACAAATTATCGCATATAGATTGATGGGAAAACTGTGCCTCATTTTTAAGAAAAGGCGTCTTGATCCGATTTTGAAGGCAGTACAAGTCTTTCATATATTTGGGTCATGATTTCAAACTTCACAAGGTTAGAGATATTTTACTGCACGTATATTCTGTACTTAAAAATATTCCATTAATTATTATAATGATTATCTTATTTTGAAGTACTAGAATACTGTTTTTTTCCTTTTTCTGCAAATATATTTTTTATCAGGAAATAAAAAAGAATTTAAATATTACTTCGTTTTATGTCTTATTATATTGCTTTGAGATATTTTTTTCTTTGCATGGAACTAATGTACTGCCAAGATATAAAGTTTATCATCAAACTCTTTCTTCAAAACGAAACTCTCTTCAGTTTTGAGACTTTCACGAAAACGCATAAGGTGCATCTCAAACCATCGTACATTTCGTCGCCAGCGAAGAGGACTTTTTGTGCTTTGCTATTTCGTCGTCGCGTTGCCAAATCTGAATTTAGACCAGAACGAGATGCCTCTGCTGGCCAAGGACAACTAACTCTCTCTTCTGTCTCTTGCCATCTCCCCATTTCGCGTATGTCGGAAAAGCACAGCTCCTGCGGGAATTTTGCATCAAAAACCTTTCCAGCAAAAGCAACGGTTCTTCCAGCATCAATTAACGCTCTTTTGGATTAAAACTCGAATCAAGGTAGAGCGGAAGAAAAGAAAAGAAAAAAATGTGTGACTAATCTGTTT
>JAPMOQ010031793.1:41368-101558 GCA_026543055.1 Argiope trifasciata
CATTTAAAGTAAAAATAAAGAAAAATCAATAAAAAACTTCCAAATTGAAAATTTTCAGAAACACTTTAAATAAACATAGGCAGAATTTTGCCGCAAAAAATTGAGAGTACAACAATGAAATTTTTGCAACACCTCGCGTAAAAACAGTCACTGTTAATTTGCATGTCTTTTGGCTCTTTTAATGGCTTCTAAACGTCATAAGACCGATTCGACCAATTTTTGGTGGTTATAAAGATATTTTAGACCATTATTCTTGCAACATTTACTTTAAATGGCTTTTGTTTTTCATTTTGTGTTTTAGAGCCACTTTTTCAAGTATGACACACGAATATTCTATGGCATTGATGTAAGGGTACTATGGTAGTGTGTGTAATTGCTTTTACAGTGAAAAAGGCACCATATTTCGACTTTATGACCATTCTATTTGGAGTCGTTGTCCTACTGGAAAAGGAAATTTCCATCCCAACCCAAATTTTTAGCACTTTTCTTTAGATTACTGCGATCATATGGTTCATCCAACTTGCTGCAGAGACTTTTCAAATCATAGGCACAAGTGTAAGTGCTGAAACGGAGCGAGATGCTATTAGACAAGCTGGATATAAAACTCGCATTGTTAGAGAGAAACCTTTCTTCAAGTTGCAAATTCAGAAAAAGCATTTGAAGTTTTCAAAAACTCATAATTTAAAGACCAATAATTTTTAGGGGAAAGTTATATCTTGTGATGAAAGAAAACTCAACATTATTAGCAGTGACGGCCTTTGCCCTGGATGGGGAAATCCCAATACTGTTTTGGGTCCAAAAAAAAAAAAATTCGCGAGCTGTTGTTAAACATGGTGGAACTCCATCATGATTGGAGGTTGCACAGCTTCATCCGGAGTAGGAAATTTAGTTCTTATAGATGACATCATAAACCATATGGTTTACTTGGCTGTACTTAGATGCATTCTAAAGAAAAGTGCTAAAAATTTGGGTTGAGATGAAAATTTCCTTTTCCAGTAGGACAACGACTCCAAATAGAATGGTCATAAAGTCGACATATGGTGTCTTTTTCATCGTAAAAGCAATTATACACACTAACATAGTACCTTTTACATCAATGCCATTGAATATTCGTGGGTCATACTTGAAAACATGGGTCAAAAACACAAAATATAAGAATAATGGGGTAAAATATCATAATCACCAAAAATAGGTCAAATCGGTACTATGACGTTTAGAGGCCATTAAAAGAGCCAAAACACATTCAACTTAATAGTGACACTTTGTTTTTACGCGAAATGTTGGAAAAATTTCATTGTTGTTCTCTCAATTTTTCGAGGCAAAATTCTGCGTAAGTTTATTTAAAATGTTTCTGAAAATTTTCAATTTGAAAGTCTTTCGTTGATTTTTCTTGATTCTTACTTTAAATTAAGCCATTTGTAATGTGTATAAGTGTATAAATAAAAACATGTTTGCACTTCTCGGTAATTCGATCATGTGTTATTTATATTAAAAGTCAGATTTTATATATATATATATAATCAATCAATTTTTTCATAACACTTTTAATACTAAAAGAAATTTTGCACTTGGCAACTAATAAAAAATAATTTTAAGCCTTATTTTATAAGTATGTATTTATAATTATCTAAATTGAACTCAAAACTGCTTTGTGCTCGCGTCGCTTTTATATAACATTTTTTGAGGGTATTTAAAAAGAGTTTACATAATTTTGTTCGGAGTTTAGTGCAAGGATTTAAATCTCCGACTTTTTTTTACTACTTTCTATGATATGCGTTTGAAAAAAAAATAAAGGGTATCTTTAAAATTGTTTATAAAAGGAAACGTTTAATTCTTATTGATTTTTATTAATAAGATGGAAAAAAAGACAAGGTAAAAGTATAATTGCTATATTATCATGTTACATCCAATAACATGTGCTGGCATAGTAAGGAATGTTGATCCAGTTAAGAATCTTTTATTGCAATCGAGAAATATTTTTGCGAATTGTATTCGTTCAAATATTTCTAAACAAGTAATGAAAGTTGAAAATTTCATCAGGCTAATTATTCTGCGATATTTATCTGTATATCCAAAGAATTTTTCAATTTAATTGAATTATTTTGCCATATGAATAAGTTATCATTCACTTAATCATTTATTATGTAAATTCGATTTTAGTCAAACATTTAATAAAAAAAAACCATGAAAAAGGCTTATTGCAGATTTTACTTTCTCTAAGAAGTATAGCGACAGAAAATGCTAAAAACCGGTAAGAAAATTCAAATTTACGATTTTGGCGAATTTTCAGTTCTTTTTGAGTTCGAAAAAATATTTTTGTTATGTTTGTGTGTCTATGAACATGATAGCTCAAGATCACTTTGAACTAGAAGAATGTAACTTTGTATGCTGTCTTTATATCAACTTTGTAGATTTCTATTAAATTTTAAACGGAAACCATTTACATGAAATCTCTCTGCGTAGTTGTTCAAGTACAAAATAAATTTCATTTATCTCTTTAGAAAATATTAGGAACTAAATAAAATTTAGCAGACAGATTTGGATAATGTAAATTCAGATCCAATTTGGAATGAATTCCATTAAGTTATCAGCCTACCCTTTTTCATGCACATAAATGTTATAATGGAAAAACGCAACAATTTAGTTAAGTGAAATTTTATGTAAAATATTAGCATTTAAAGAGTAAACTGTCGCCAAATTTTGAACCAAATCTGTCCGAGAACTGATTTTCTGTTAGACTGCACTTTCGTAAGCATGTAAATATGATAACTCAAAAGCGCATTATCTTAAATAAATGAAATTTGCTATTGAGCAGTTGCATGTTAAATTTTAGTCTCGATTGATTGAAGAAAAGACGCTTAAAATATAATTAGATTATTTCAGATATTTGAGAAATAATTAAATGACGGAGAATAATTAACATATGTATATTCTAGAATAGCTTGCTTACAAGCTCTTTCGTGATTTTGTTCGCCAATGTTATACGATTAACACACAGTTTTCTTACTGTATTGCGAAGCTTATAATTCTCCTCAGGGGGGTTTATGAAAAAAAAAAAAGAAATCTGAAATTTTGTGTATTTTGCGGTTTTAGCTGAAGATCCATAATTTTATGCTGAACGGTAGATAATATTTTTATTAGCAACTATGCGAGAACGTTTCAGAGAAATTACTGTCGCTGGTTTTCTTCGGGAAAAGGACAGAACTATTGAACAAAATTAAGATTAAAATTTGCATGTATGGAATGCTGTTTTGCTTTCACCCTCTTTCCTTGCATCCCCCCCTCAAATTAGGGTTAATTTCAATTTTGTTTATTTATATTTTTAAAAGTTAAAAAATAGTTAATTTTGCTGAAATTTTATCTCGATACGGATATCTTTCTTTATTTTTAGTCCAAATCTATTTGATTCAAAATGAACAAAACGTTCAATTTGTATTAGTTGAAAGAAAAAATATTTTATCTGTCTTTAATATGTATACAAACACATTAATTACTTTAAATCCATTACGAGCAACAATAGGTTTTTAAGAATTGAAATTATGAAAATTTCATTTAAAAATTGTATAAAATTTAATAATACAAAGCAATAACGGCACTATTTTGTATATACAGTTCTGTATTGAAATGATTGTTTTTAACACAATTTGTAAAATTAAGGAACTCTTTTTAACGAATCCAAATGTTTACATGACTATTATTGAAACAAAATAGCAAGCATATGCTCTTATTTTGACCTTGGGTAAATGATGATAATTTGAATTAATATATCTTGACAGATGTTACGCAATCGTTATTTTACTAAAAAAAATATTTGCAAAAATTAGATTTATGACATTTGTGAAGGAGTTAAAATTTTTTAGATTATTCATCTTACCACCACATGATATAAATTTAAGAGTGATATTCAAAGCTAAATAGCAATCTATTTTTCATTTATTTAAATATATTTCTTTCCAATAGTATTTATGAAAGTCAAGTGCTAGATGTTTATAGATTTAACTGCATTCTTTATTAAAATATTCTTTTATATACACCTGTTACCTTTTCAAAAAATCATTTATAACTATTTACTCAAAATTCATTAATGAATATCCAGAATAATGAGTTGAAATATTTACAGAAATATAATTTCAAAGAATTTTCGTTAATTTTGCCATAATTTTGGAAATTTACTAACGGATTTATACTAAGTAATTTTCAGTTGTTAAACAAATTCTGAAATTCATAATCGAATTTTATAATTTTTTAAAATTTAATCAAACTGTACACAAAGCTGTATAGATAACTGTATACAAAAATAAATCCATGCATGTAAAACATTTTTAATTTTTTAACCATATTATATTAATCTTAATATTAATTTTGAAGAATCAGAATTCGACCAAAATTAATGAATAAAAGAAAATGATTTAATGTTTAATATTTCAGAACCATACATGAATATTTTGATTATATTTCAATAAATATTCTTTTAAAGTATGTGCCTACATTCTGAACACCTTTTTTGAAATTTATAAAATGGTAATAAAAACATTTTTAAGTATAATGGAAATTAAAACTAAAAATTCTGCGAAATTTTAATAGAAATTTTATTAACTTTGGAATCATAAGCATTTTTTAACTGAATTTTAGTGAATATTTGCAGATGCCTCATTCATCCTCCAGTAATCCTCCAGTTTTACACTATACATATCTAATATTTTTAGCTCTCTCATGAACTGAAATATTTCCAATAACTCTAAAAGCTTTGGAAATGTTACCAATTTTGTAAGAATTGTTTTTAAATTATTGATTTTTTTTTCTCTAAAAAATCGGTGAAATAATGAAATACGAGCTGAAAGGTTAATTCATAACATAACAAGAACCAAGTAAAACAAAACAAAACAAAAAAATGGCAAAATTTCATTTCAATATCTAAAAAAATCTTTTCTGAAAAGTTGCTTGTTTCAGAAGAAAATAACGAAACTTGCGGTTTTCTAGTAAATGCATTTAAAGACTTTAATGCAATACAAAAAATGTCGTTATTCATTTAGAATGTTGAAACTCATCCCATTTGCTGGTCAAATTCACTTTTTTTATATTTTAAACTGATTTTTTTCTCTAATTTTATGACTTGTTTTTGTATTATATTCATGCAAGTAAGGATCGACGTCTGTGTATTTAAATAATTTCTTCGTGAATCACCATGTAACTTTTAAACATCAATTGATCAATCGATATTTCTAAATACTGAAGAAAGATCTATGTATCTTTACATCACAAATTAAAAGCTATAATATGTGATCTTCACATTTTTCGTATGCTAAACTAAAGCTTCTTTGGGCAAAATAAATCGTTAAAGAATGTTAAAATTTTCATTATTGTTCGTTTCATATCATGTAATCATTCTTGAGCAAATTTTTATTATAAAGTTCTGAGTAAGTTTATTATTTTTATAGCTGAATCTGAAAGACCTTAGCTATTTTTTTTTGAAAACTGTTTCCCATTACGTTACAGTATTTACACCAGATGTATTTCCCTGTAAGTGAAGCTTGATTGCAATAGTAACGAAGGGATAAATGCCGCTTTTACAGTAAATTGCATGCTTTTTGCTCTTGTAAAAGACTTTTACTGATAACAATCGCTTAATAATTTTGTAACTTGTTTGTAAATTTAATTTGGGTTTTAACTTTTCCTTTAAATATTATTTAATTTCATAATAAATTAGTCTTTTCTTTTTATCTATATCCCTTACGTATTCTTACTTTAGGATTGTGATCTCGGATCATAATTTCCATAATATGCTCCACAATGCACTTTTTACTTTGCCAGTGATCTTTCAAAAATTCTAAGTGTTCCTAAGAACTTTCTTATTTTCTTGCAGATCTTTGTAGATCAACCACGAAAGTTTGCCTATAATATTCATTTGATATATTTTATAATATTCCATCATTACTCAGTGATTTAAAAAATTTCAAAATATTGATGGAATTAACTGTTATTCAAACATATATAAACATATGGCTCCTCTATTTTAAACACAAGCATGAATTTTAAAGTTCCCAGAAAAAAATAAATCACTATAAGAAAATAATTAAATAAGAAAATAATTAAATTAATTGCTAGCAATTTTATAGTTCTTTGAATAACCCCTTCCTATTTTAAAAGTTTAGTTTCCTGTTTATTATTTATACTGTAATTTTACTTCTAGTAATTATAAAATGTAAAATAAAGTATTTTTGGATACCTGTTGTTGCTTCTTATGGCACATGCCATGGACCAGCCAGGTGTTACAAAGACAGCCATTTAAGCCGATAGGATGCGCATCTTGTTTTAGTATAAGCAACTTTGCCCAAGAGTACGACTTTGCCACTCACTCTTCATGCATTCGCTTGCACAACTCCTTTTTACTGGAGGGCACACTCACACATCTCACAGATAGAACAGAGGAAGAACAACCATGCCCGAGTCGAGATTCGAACCCAGGACACCCAAATCACGAGGAAAACGTGCTATCTATCTGCTAGGACGCCGGCAGTTTTGGATACTTAAATGTATGGACTATAAGGGAAACAAATAAAAAAAATTTGAGCAAAACAAGGATTTTAGGATAGGTTTTATGCCTTAAATAATATTATTTGAAGTTTTTAAATGGAATTTGGTGATATTTATTTGCTTTTAGGGTAAACATAGCAATTATTTTAAAGATTAAAAAAGTAAAAGTCAAACTATGCCGTTGATTGTAATAAATATTTAAAACCTTTTCGGGAATGCATATAAATTTATGTATGTTACAATTTTTAGAAATCATGATAGTTAATAATAAAAATTAAATAATAGTTTTATACATCGTTTATAGGTCTTAAATTTCAAATTTTCCGCTACACAGCAAGAATACGATGAGTAAGTTGAGAAAGTAGTATAATCATTTAAAAAATAGAGTTTTTGACGAATATTAGCGATTTGTAATTTTTTCAAGAATGAAAAAAAATGAATTTATATTTGTCCATTTATATGGAAACAGTTATGCAAAGACCAGATAGTGGCGTAGGGTCCTTATATCAGAAATGTATTGTGTCTTTGTAAATGTCGCTTTTTTACTTACCCTCTATCATTCATATTATCAAAACATATTTAATATTTCCTTAATTGTTTTATTTATTTGTGCGCTGATTATTGGAACTATAATTAAAAAAAACAACTGAATTATTCTCGTACGGCTTACTTTCTAATAAAAAGGTTATCCCCTTTTTCCTTCCCACATAAAACTCCGGGCCTTTGTATGGCGGTATTCCTTGCAGCTCATTGGTGAACAAAAATTACGATAATAGCTTTTCGACTTGAATCTAGCATTTTTACTGAATAAATCGAGTGATACTTGGCAAATAATCTATGATGTGTGGTTTATAATAACAGTAAATCAAATTTGTGATTTTAGACACAATTTTTACAAACGATTGAAAGAAATCAAAATTTAATACAGAACTACAACTATAGTTATAAAATTTCCGATTCTCATATATTTAAATAATTGCATTTTTTAAAATCTTTATTTACAGACTTCTGAAAATACAAGTCGATAGATGTTGAACCAACCCCTAGTTCGATTTGGTTCAAAATTTGATTGCTGTCTAAAATATAGATATGAAATGTGTGCACTTTTATCTATCTAGCTATATTTGTTTTGTAGTTTTCAGGTTAACTGATATTCGAACAGCCGGACAGGTAGATTTTATCTGATTGGATTTCTCTCAATGTATTATAGAATGCAAATTGTTTTATAGATACAATCATTAATCTCAATATATTATAGCATGTAAAATTTTATATGCCTGTTTCAAAGCGGTTTGAGTAGACGAATGGCATGCAGTAGTAGTAGCAGTAAGTTGAGTAGACTAATGGCTGAAAATATATTCTTCGGCACAAGTGCCGAAGAATATTTTTTTTAAAGAAATCGATTATACATTTCCTTTTACTGCAATTAGTAGTAATAACTGAAATATTTAAATGCGCGAAAAGTTTTAGTTCCAGTATTAATTAATTAATTATATATTTGTTACCTTTATATTACTTTGCAGTAACTATCGAATTGCCTCATAGTATTAAAATCATTAATGGTTACTTCAAAATATAATATTTCATTGACTTTATCTAATGATTAAAAGAAGTATGAAGACAATAATTATATGATAAGGAATCTACCTTTGCTTCCAAATTTATATAGAATAATGCCTTTTTTGGATTTTCCAAATACATGATATTTAGTATTCTTTAATGCTTTTATTTTAAGTATATTAAAATGAAAATAAGTTTACTGCAATCACTGAACCTGTATTTACATATTGAAATTGTTTGATTCAGATTTTTTTTCTGAGAACAAATTTATGGCTATTAATTTGAAGAACATCACATCACAACACATATTTTATTTTCTATTAAAAACACTTTAAGAATTATAAATTTTAATACTGCTTCATAATGAAAAGACTTCTTCCTCTATATACTAAATTTTACATAGGGTTTGGTATTTATTTCGAAATAAACGACAACAAGGATGGAATTTCGAAGGGAGACTAGCTTCGCAATCCACAACTTCCTATGTTAAAGTTATTTTCGTCTTAAAATTAATTTAACATATAAATTGGGATTGATGGAAATTCAAATATTCGGAAGTTAGCTTTTGCTTACTATTAAATTTAGAAAGAAAGAAATTGTTGTTATGATTAGAACAATTTTCTTACAAACATTTTTTTTTTAAATCCACCGAAGAAGAGGAATTGAAAAGGGGGAATAGAAAGAAAAAAAAAATCCCACCTATTTATTACTCTAATTTCCATGTTTTTCATCGCAAGAAATCTGGTTTTCTTTAAGAAATATTTTTTAATCCCATACGACCTTTGGTATCTTTATGTGAAATATGTCAGAATGCTAAGCATGAAGAAGTCCGTTATTTTTGACAACTAAAAAACTTTAGTAATATGTGTTTATTTTTACTAAATTTTGAACTTAAATATTTTGGTTTTGAAAAGTTCAATAGAAAGCTTTGCAAAGCCTTTCCAATATTTTGAAAGACTTTTAGCTTTCGATTCATGACAAGTATCGTTTACGTTTCTCCTTTCTCGAATTTGACATTTTTTTGCATAACATAGTCTATTTTCACAGTAGGGTGAAGAAAAGTTCTTTTTCATTCTTCCCGTTTGATCACCTGATTCAAAATTTATCGGAGACTTACAAGTTTGGTGGCAAGGCGATATATCAAATTTTAATAATTTTTTCATACTTATGAGTTTTCATATTCATTTGAACAGACTGCTATAATTCTTTGCTATCTCGAATAACTATAGTTATTACCTTTAAAAAATTCTGAAAGTAGGTAAAAAAAATTATATTCTGCATTAAGAAAATAATATATGCTTAGAAATATGCGACAAAAGGGGCGAAAATGTGTTTATCATGCATTCGATTCCAAAAATGTCTTAAGATGAAAAGTTATGTAAACTGTTTCAAAGTAATACAGACATATCTGTTTTTTGAGGAATTTAAATTTACCCTCACATTAAAAAAATGCACTAAAATGAGAGAGAATTTTGATATTTTTTAAATACATATGTCTTTTCATATTTGATGATCTGTAAGCAAATCAGAAAGCTGCCTTTCTTAATGTGTATTAAAAAATTAAGTCAGCGCTAATCTATGAAATTTTGCTTTTATGAGTGGAGAGTTAAAAGATATTAATTGAAGTTCATGTTCTAAATATCCACCCATTGAAAAATAATTGGTTATATTACTTAAAAGATATAAAAATCCGTTACTGATTTTTGAACTTGTATAATTTTTATTAATTGGCTAAAGGCATTACAAATCAAACAGTTTGAAATGATTAAAGATTTCCAAAGTTGTCTTTTTAATTTCCTAATTCATTAGTATATATCTTGGGTTGCTCTGTTTCTAAATACTTTCATGTCCAATGTTTTTAATGAAAAAAATATTTTATAAAATATTATAATACATGAAATTTTTTTATTGTCTGAAACATTTTTTAATGAAAATTAAAATATCAGTTGAATCAGATGACACTTTTTATAAATCTCCGATAACTAATTCTATCCATAAGTTAGTTATTAAGATTTATTTTTAAACAGTTATTCCCCCTGTTTAAATTTTATGTACAGATATTGAATTATAAATAAAGTTTAAATGAATACTTTGAAACAATTAATAGATAATTTAATGCTAATAAAAAAATCAAGTTTTTTATAAGTTATATTAATCGTCTGTTTTTAAATTCTTCTTTTGGTGTTTTTTCAGAATTCTGCTAATGTGCTCTGGCAATAATTCTTCATCTGTTTTTGTTCTTCAAAATTAAATATTTTACATTCGTTGTTAATGCTAAAAATTAACAACAATATTAAAAAAATTAAATCGAAATATTTAAAAAGAAAAAAATTGAGTAATTCAATGTCTCTGTATTGCATAACGGAGTATTTATATCTATCCTTGTTTCAAACTCTTATGTATATATTTAATTAGTTATTAATTTTTTAATAAATTAAAAGACAAATTACGGGGAAATAAAATTAATATCATTGAAAAAGTAAAAGTTTATATTTGAAATACTATATAAAAATATAAAAACTTTTTGAAAGATTTTGCAAAAAAAAAAAAAAAAAAAAAAAAAAAAAACAGCAACGAAAGTTTTATTAATTTTTAATTAAAGGAATATTTAATTATTAAGGAATAAACACAATTATTAAGGAATTATTAATTATGGTTCTGCATTTTGAAAAGTTGGCAGTAGTTTCCGTCTGATCTGAAATAATCTCTGTACAAATTTGTTGGAATTCAGCCCAGTATAGGAGGAGATGTTGAACACAAACACATAGCCACAATGTCCTTTAATCATATTAGGGAGGAAACTATCGGTCATCTTAAGAAGATCAAAATGCGAATTTTTTTCTTTTCAAATAATCATTATATTTCTTAATAGAAATTCATACATTTAGTATTTCTGAAAATCTCCTTGTATTTAGTATTTTTAATTTAAACTTAAAAGAGTTGTATTCAACTGTGTTATTTGATTATCGTTTTTTTAAACCCGAGACAATTTTTTATTTCTTTGAAACATACAAAATAAACTAGACTAAATTCTTTATGTTCAAAATGGCAATTTTTTTTGTCAATACATAAATTTTATCTTAATTTCTAATATCTCGAAATATATTTGAGAAATTGTTTTGAAAGGTTCTATATGTATTCATACTTACAAGTGCATACATGTATTTATGCCTACAAGACTATTTTAAATTTAGCATTTTTAATGAATTCTAATATTTCCAAGCTGCCTTTTAGAAAACTCCAATTAATATTCTTCAAATGGTAGTTATAATGTTTAGTTCATGTTAATTCAAAAAGAGTGAAATATTATGTCCATAAAAATTTAGAACCCTTTGGGCACTACTTTATTTTTGCTAAGAGTTGGGAAAAAACTCTTCATTTCCTTTTTCCACATTGATTTTCTTTTGATATTTAGTTTATTATCTATTTCTAAAATTATCTTAGTTTTAACACTAATGAATGAATATTCATTTTTTATTAGCAATCAAACCTCAGTTAACTCAACAATATAAAATTCTATCTTAAGGGAATTCTCTCATGAAATCTCAATCTTTATAAATTCCTTGCGTACAAGTTTCATTGGATGTTGCGATTTGAACTTAAAATATAAATAATGTTATGAAAATTCTGTAATGTGTCCTGAAGCGCCCTGAGCTACGGATTGAGACATTTTGCAGCCCTATGCACTGAACTTTATGAAAGACGCTCATTTAATATTTTTGGTCAAAACCAACTACAAAAACTGCTTATTTTATGTTATTTTTTAATTTAGTAATTTTTTTGAAAATACATAGTTTTTTATTTATTTACTATCACTCATGCATGCTGCATGTTTTTATACTATATTATTTAAATGGACGCTCGTTGTTTATGAAGATTTCCACAAAAGTTATTTTCACTAAGTGAAAATAAAAAAATATATATATGGGAACCAATTATAATTGTTAAAGTATTAATAAAGTTGCACTTTATTTTAGAATTCTTAATAAGAGATCTTTTAGAAATTTTACTTGGTATTAGGCTAAACATCTTTTTAATTAATTTGATTGGAGTCCTACCCTTTAGAGTAGGTAGGTAGCCCTAGGTAGATGCTTTGTCAGTCATCCATCACCTCATACCCTTGCGGGAAAGTCAAGATTTCTTAGGTATAGAGGCGTGTAGTGAGGCGTTAGGAGATTATTTGATAAATTTTCGTTTTAAAAATATAGGTGATTTTTAAAGCAAGACAGTTTAATTCACTTTTGGGTATTACTGCTTTAAATAAATACTATGAAAATGGAAGGTAAAGAAATTAAAAATCCAAGTCATCTTGGAATTAATGATCTTGTTAAGCTAAAACTCGAGGAAAAATCTAATTTTTAACAAAAACTTACCGCTTTAGACGATATTTTTAAATTAAAAATGTTAATTTGTTCAGAGAATTTCGGCTTTTAAAATCTGTAATGAGTAAACCCCTTGGCGTAAGAATCTGGTATCTGACAAATGAAAATGTTGCCGACTGAGCTGGCAAAATGCCTTGCGGCTACATTTTTTTGTGTAGTTGTTTTGTGACGTCGATTTTGAATTCAAAGTGTGTCGTCACTGAATGTTCTTTTAGGTACCAGGGAATTGCTGCGTCTCTCCACCCATTCTGTTTTGAGGTATCTTTCGATGTCTCACCTGACACAGCTGTTATTTTATTTTTATTGTCTCGCGACGTGTACTCACAAACTAATTTTCCTGAAGATTAATTTGCTCTGAAGTATATTTCATAATTAAATATAAAATTTTATTAATAGTAATACCTAATTCAAATTTTTATAAGGATGGAAACTCTTATACAAAACACAGATTTTATATTCGAGTTTTTTTCTTATAATGTTCATTTGTAATATTTAGTCGAACAGATTTTTCGGCAATCTGATCGATCAATAATTTTTATTTCTTTACACAAAGTACTGATTCAAAATCTTTGACATAATCATTGTTCAGCTTTATAATTGTCTGGACTATTTTGTTAGCATAATACAAATACGTTTTGCAGTAAATATAGGGTCGAAATGTAATATTGAAGAAGCTCTATATGAATTTTGGATACAATCAAACTGCTGGAAAGTTACATTTTGAAGAAAGAATTGTAGTAGAGTGAAATGGCATTGCTTGGAAATGATGTTTGCAAAACCCCGCAATCGTTATTCCATCGCATAAGGCGTTAAATATTTTACAATTATATTAAATGATTTCATAAAACTGAGAAAAAAGGATATCGGAGGGAATCGTATATAATTTTATACTTATACCGTAAGCTCTGATCGGAAGGATTTTATAGTATTTTGATGTAACTAAATTAAATTTCTGCACCAGTTATTGAAAAGTACAAGTTTGAGATAAGAAAATAAGTATATTTTAAAGTTTACTCTTTAGGTATTAAGTTTTTTATGCATTGATATTTTTTTCAGAATCAATTAAACATAAAGGAAATTTGTAAAATAAATACAAATGAAAGTAATTTTTCTTGTATTTCTATTACAAATTTACTTTGCACATTTGTGTATCTAAACATAGAATATCATTAAAGTCGTTTGATTTGTATGCCTGATAATGCTTTGTATATATTGTGTATAGTGAATTATAGCGTTAAAGTAAATAATTCAGCTATTTCATTGAATTCTTAGATATTTTATGAAATAATTGATCATGATATGATCATGAGTTATTTCATAGAATATCGTTATATCGTGAAATAACCGATCCTTTCCCATGAAAACGGATTTCTCTGCTTACATATATAATATAGAAATATCGCTAGATATGATTTCTGAAAAAATTATATATTTTACATGTAAGCTGAATGTAGCATTTTAAGAACATCTGTTTTGATAATATTGATATTCAATTTATCGATGATTGGAAGAAAAGGGAACAATATGATAAACATAATGGGTAATGTACTTATAAAAATGTATTATAATAATAATATTTTTAGAAAGGAGTCTTTAAAATATGTACGAGACTATAGGTTGAAAATAGTATATTTGTCTGTAATAAATAAATAACATAATGGATGACTTTAAATTCTAAAAACTTGGTGTAAACTTTCACTTCTATCTTTGAATTTATTGTTTATTCCTTATTCAAATGAAGAAAAAGTAGGACGGGAGGGAATTATTTGGGTTCTTATAAAGAAAAAATGAAAAAATAATGGATGGTAAAATGATTGTTTTAAATTAAAAATATAAATAAATAATTACAAATATATGGTGAAACGATATACATGACAGGACACCTTCGTAACTCTTAAAAAATATTAATAGCGTTTTTTAATTCCAGTAGAGTCAATATAAATTTAAAATTAGTACCAGTCTTTCTGAAATAGAATAATTGAATAATTTCTTTATTTCTGAATAATATAAAAAAAAACTAAAGGAATCAACTCCTCTGCTCAAACTGTCAGTTGATCGGCTTCAGTGATATGGAAAGTAATCAACATTATGCAAATATTACAACAAAGCAAATCAGTTTGAACAAGGAAATATTTTATAAATTGCATATTCACTTTAAGCTCAAGGTTGGAAGATAGATGTATCAAAACCCACGCAATTTTTATTTCTATTTTCTCTTTTTAATCTGTTTAAATAATTAAAAAATTGTATTTGCTATTAAAATAATGTTCTCAGTTACTGATAAAAGATATTTTCATAGCTTTGTACATGGTGCTCGTAAAAATAAATGTGATAAATCTCTTTGGAAGAAAATAATTAACAGTGGATGATGCTGATTGTTTCCTTGTAACTATATTTTTTAGTACTTTTCCTTTCTTATTTAAATCTTTTTCTTAAATTTAGAGTACATTCATAAATTTTAAAATTTATCTCGAAACACAAATTGCAATAATACTTAAGTATTACTTCTTCTTGTATACAGCCGACCACTATGCCACCTTTGAACGTTGCAGTATCGGTAGGATTTGTTGTGGTCGACTGCTACTTAAGTACTAATGTGTATCAAAGGTACCCGGAATGCTTCATTTAAGATATGTCTATAATATAAAACTTCCGAAAACTTTTAGCATACTTTTTTATGAGTTTTAAAAATGTTTGGTTGCAATAAAGCCTTTATTTCCTTTTATTGTCTGAAAAGAAATTCGTATTTAATGAAATACGATTTTTCACTCCATTGATTTTCCAAAATGACAAATGTTAAAGTGCAAAGAATTTTAAATTTGCAATAAAATTTCCATTATAAAAGTATCTGAAATATTCAAAAAAAGCTTTTAAAGATCACTAGAAAATAAAAACATCAATTAAAAGCATAAAAAAGATTAATGCTGTCAGATAATTCGCGTTAAATGATTTCATCTGACTGACTATTTACTTCAATTAATGATCAAGACGCTGATAAGATCAGAGAATCGGTGTAATCGATCATCGTTTGGTAATTGTTTCTAAATCTATGGATTTATTCCAAAAACAATAACGCGTTTAAATGGTCCAAAACGGTTTTCTCAAGGCGATTGTTGTCAAAAATATATTATTATTGATCTGAAACTTGATTAATACTTGAATTTACTTCAGAAATAGCGCAGAAACCTATTAAAATAACTATTGAAAAATGAAACAAGGTCAAAAAGACCACGTCGACGTTTATCTTGACCACTCTTGAAAATTTAGGTAACATAGTATACACTGAAGTGACAAAAGTCATGGGATAGCAATATGCAAATATACAGATGACAGTAGTATCGCAGCGAAAAAGTATAAATGCGCAGTTCGTTTTCCAGAGCTTTCATTTGTGTTCAAGTTATTCATGTGAACAAGTTTTTCGTGATTTATGGTGGCACGACGAGAATTAACAGGCTTTGAACGTGGAATGTTAGTTGGAGCTAGACGCATGGGTCATTCCATTGCGGATATCGTTAGTGAATTCAACATTCCTAGATCCACAGTATCAAGAGTGGGCCGAGAGTATGAAATTTCAGGCATCACATTCCATCATGGACAGCGCAGTGGGCGACCACCTGCACTTAACGACCGAGACCGCCGACGTCTGTGTAGAATGGTCAATGTTAATAGACACGCAACACTTCGTCAAATAACTGCAGGAATCAATGTGGGACGTGTCCGATAGAACTGTGCGGCGAAATTTGTCTTCCTTGGGCTATGACAGCAGAAGACCGACTCGAGTGCCTTTACTGACAGCACGACATCGCCTGCAGCGATTCTCCTGGGCTCGTGAGCATATCGACTGGTCCATAGACCAGTGGAAAACCGTGGCGTGGTCAGATGAGTCACGATTTCAGTTGTTACGAGCTGATGGTAGAGTTCGAGTGTGGCGCAGACCCCACGAAGCCATGGACCCAAACTGTCAGCAAGGCACTGTTCAAGCTGGTGGTGGCTGCATAAGGGTGTGGGCTGTTTTTACAGGGCATGGACTCGGTCCTCTGGTGCAACTGAACCGATCATTGACTAGAAATGGTTATGTTCAGCTGCTTGCAGATCACTTGCAGCCATTCATGGACTTCACATACCCACACAACGATGGGATTTTTATGGATGACAATGTGCCATGTCACCGGGCCAAAACTGTTCGCGATTGGTTTGAAGAACTTTCCGGACAATTCCAGCGCATGATCTGGCCACCTAGATCGTCCGATATGAATCCCATCGAGAATTTATGGGACATCATCGAAAGGTTCGTTCGTGCCCAAACTCATGCACCATCTACACTTTCACAATTATGGACGTCTATACAGACAGCATGGCTCAATATTCCTGCAGAGGACTTCCAACGACTTGTGGACTCCATGACACGTCGAGTTGTTGCACTTCGCCGGGCAAAAGGAGGACCGACACGATATTAACAGTCATCCCATGACTTTTGTCACTTCAGTATATATATATATATATATATATAATATTACTGACTAGGGTTTGTACATTATGAATTCCTAATAATTGAATAGATATTCAATAAAGATAATTATTTAAATGTTTTGAACCTTTGCGTGAAACAATTCGATAAAAATGGGTTATATGTGACGAGAACCGGGAACTATTATAATTCGCTTTTTCACAGTGCGACATTCACACATGAATTTTTAACAAAGCATCTAATAAATACAGCTCAATCAACAGCTCCTTATTAACTCGACTTGGCACCAACTAATTTTTTTATTATTTCCATGGTTCATGACTATTATTTCGAGTCAATTTTTTTGGATGAAAGTAAATTCACCATGGATTCTGAATGAATGGAAAAGACCTTGACCGAAATTAACATGGCAGTTGGAAGTGAACACTTAAAAAATGGTGAAATAAATTTCAACTAATTAATTTATAACTTTTGGTTTACGCCATCATTCAGGTATCTTTTTAATAATATTAGAATTCTATAAAACAATTACATACATTTTTTCTATGGCTTATCGACAAATTTCTAACAGAAAAGATATGAGCAATAAAGTTGTTAAATCGTGTAAAGAATATTGAATTGCAGTTTCTTCAAAATAATTTCAATATATGTTACTCTCATCTGTAGCTGAAAAAAACGAGTTAGTAAATTTCACACACACACAAAAAAATAAATCTGTAGTATACTTCCGATTAAAATTGTAAAAGATAATTTGTTTAGACCATGAAAATGTAAATATAGTTATTTGAAGATTGGCCCTATCTTTGAAAAAGAATTAATCCCTTTCTTTAGATTTTGCTTATTTACATACTTAAGTTGTATAAAAGCATAGGTAAATGTAAGGCATAATTTTATTGTAAATATTATATTTTGGAAATAATTTTCAATGAAAAAAAAAAAACTCTAGCATCCATGAACCTATAATAAAAATAGAATATGCTAGTATGTAGTTGTGATATTTTTTGCATTGCATTGCAATTTTATCTAAAAATTACTATTATTCATTTGTAAAAATGATCAGCACTTCTTATAATGTTTTACGATTTTATATTCAACTAGTCGACTTCGAAGATTAGTCGGTTCACCAAAGATATTGATTACATTTAATTTCAATTAAATCATTTAGATATAATATCATGTCTATAATACAATCAGACATTGAAGTTTATTTTTGGAGTCTTACATTTGTTTTGTTCATTATGTACATGAACCTTTCTAATGAATAACATTCCCATAGTATAACAGCGCTTTTAAAAACCGACACGTTCTATTTATCTATCTTCTACTTTTTTCAATATTGTAACTTCACTTTTTATTCGTCTAATAAACTATACAGATATTAAACATGGCTTTTCTTCTTGAGCTTCCAGAAATAAAAGAAAATAAAGTGATTGAATTATGTAATCTATTGTTGGAAATTAGATTTAAGAAACTTCTTTTTTAAAATTCTGAAAAACTGCCAGATTTTTAAGTTGGTATTATTAAAAAGAGCAATTTTTTAATCTTACGAGAATGTAAAATTAATGTTTATCCAACAATGTTTTTTGAAAAAAACGAGGAAAATCGCAAACATTTTAAAATTTTTAATTAATTGAAATTTAAAATTTGGACTCTAATCGCTCATTCCAGCCCTCCGAAGTGCTAAATTTCGCAACAATAGATCAAATTGTTTAAACTGCAAATCACCAATGTACACACATTTATCTTTATTATTAGTAGAGAATGTGAAATTCTTTCCAAAGAAGTGTGTTTTGTTTCAATCGAAATTCCTTTTCGTATATATGAATTTATTAACCTTTTGCGACTACCTGATTTTCCAAAGATATTGGTTTTATTTCATTTCAGTTAAATTATTTATATATATTTTCATTTGATTTTTCTGCCAAAATGTCAGGCTATTAAAGTTGAATCGTTTTAATGATCTTTCATATGTTCTCTTTATTACATATATGAATCTTTCTAATGAAGTCTAGTCCCATGAAATCATAGTGCTATTAAAAATTTAAATGTATAGATCATCTATTTTCTGGCTTTTGGGTAATGTGAATTTATTTTTTATTAGTCTTGTAACTATACAGATGCACAACAAGAATAGCCTTCTTTAATTTTGAGCAGTGCAAAAAAATTCATGCAACTTAAATTTTTTTTGAAACAATGTAAACAGTTTGAATCTCATAGCAAGAATGTAATCTATTTTTAGAAATTAGGAAAAAATATTTTCTCAAAAAAACTACCAAAATTTAGAAAACATTTTGCTGATTGGTTATTAATTTTAACTAAAAGACCAATTTAAAAAAATTCAAAACAATATAAAATTTATTTTCGTACAAAAATATTTTTAGAGATTATAGAGAAAAACATCAACATTTATCTTAATTTTTAATTTGCTAAAATTTTGATTAAAAGTTCTAAGAGTAAAAAATTCTCCGAAGTGTTGATTGTCATTCTCCAAGATATATATTATTTGTCAAATTAGGTAGCTCTGGATCAAATAGTCTGGCTTGAAGAGTGCTAAGACATGCGTACACTTTTTTTTAAATAACTGTTTTAATTTCATTTCATGAATATTTTTTATTTAAGCATTTTACAAACTTACTATAACCGCCCAATTTTTTTTTTATTTAAAATTATTGAAAAAGAATACATCGGTTTTTAAAATGCCAAAGTTAATGCAAAAATCTTGTTAGATTTATTTTCATAATTATACATTGCAGAAATTATGCTCATTTAAAGGACAGGAAAATGTGCAAGCTTGTACAGAAAAACTATTGTTTCAACAAGTACAAATAAGATTCTTCAACTATTTAAAGGATGCAATTTTTTTTAAAGAAAGAAGGTTGTCTAGTTATTGTTGACAATGTCAAAGTTTTTCTAACACTAAGACCTTTAAAATTTATGCATTCAAAAAATGTTTTAAAAATCAAAATAATGAATTAAAAATATTTTCTAAATTTTGTAATTAATTATAAATAAATTCTTTATCAAAATCATATATTTTAAAATTATTACATATTTTATATCCTGAATCTGTAATTCAGTTACCTGTATTACTTTAATTCGAATCTGTTCGATTACTCAATATGCATTTTATGTAGAGTCAACAATTCATTCAATTTGAATTCTAGTTTATCTTTTATATTTAACTTTTTAATATCTTTTATGTTATAACTCAAAAGAATTATTCTTAATTAATTTAATATTTTTCTGTAAGGATTTTAATCCTTATGTTCACTAGACATTTATTTTGCAATCAATAGTTTATTATAATAATCAACGAGGAAAGATTTTGAAAACGGTGCTCTAATCTGTGTAATTTGAAATCAGTGTTTCTTCATTTTTTTAATTTTTTGGGATTCAATTTTCTGTATCATTTGACTGAATTTTGAAGTAATACCATATGCCATTTGCATTTTCATTTGATATTTAGAATCGCATTTTATTTACGAATCAACAAGATGCTTCCATTCTTATTTTACTTTTAACAACAACAAAAAAATCTTTTTTTCTCTTATTGTTCCTAGTTTTCACATTGTTCTGTTGCTCCCTACATCTTCTTAGAAAACAATGCTGATTATAGAATTTAACTAAATAAATTTATTTCAGTTATAGTTTAATGCGGAAGATTGGTCCTCTTTCTCATATACAAAGCATAAAGCAAGTATTGTAATCATTAACTAATTCAAACTCGAGGATCTGTTCCGTCTCCATGCTTCAGATAATCTTGAGTTGAAAAAACTCATTTTTGGCATGCTCTCACAAATGCGTTTAGCTAGATAAATGAAATTTATCTAGACTTCATAATAATTTATCTTGACTTCATAATCATTTAACTAGACTTCATAATATTTTATCTTCACTTCATAATCATTTATCAAGACTTCATAAAATTCTACTAGTATTCTATTTTAAATCTAATTTATTGAATAATTAGATAACAAAGCAAAATTCATTATATTGCGTGTAACATCGTTGCAAACAGTTCTTTATATTTAGCATTTCTTAACACGCAAATCTCAGTTTTTAATTTACTATTTAAAAGTAAAACAAAAGGCACTGTCCCTTATCTTGTTAATCATAGTAAACTTTCAGTTAGAAAAAAAATTAGATTTTTTCCTCCATTTTTCATTTGAAAATTTGACAATTAATTTTAAAACCATTAAAAAGTGTGTAAAATAGTGTTGTGAAATATAGTTAATTTTTTAATAAATTCAATGCCTATATGTATTTTTTATTGTATAACAAATATTTTTGATAGTAGGCATACATATATGTGTATCATATTAATGTTCTGAATTATTTGCCGAATTTTTCACGACTATTTTCAAATTTTGAAAGGTCTTTGATTGCTCTTATTAAACTTTTCCAGGATTTTTGAAAGGATTGTATATTTCTGCTCAACATTCATGGATCTCATTCCCTTGTCCTTTATGCTCGGCTTCTACGTGTCCTTTATCGCAGCCCGATGGTGGAGTCAGTTTATAGCCATTCCATGGCCAGATAAGTAGGTAACCATATATGACTTTTTTATTCTAAAAATTCTAGAAAATATTCTGCATTTACATTATTATTTATTGTCACACAATTTGCATATTAGTTACCTTTCATTTAGAACTAATTCCTTGGAATGCTGGTCTTATTTAATTTCAGTTACTTTGTTTAGACCTAATTTCATGTCTATTATTTCTTCAAAATGTGAGACATCAAAGTCGTTTTTGTGTAGTTTTATATGTTTTATGTTTATTGTGTGCATCGACCTTTATACCAGAGACCTGTCTTATCATATCATAGCGATATTAAAAGCGTAACTGACCGGCCCATCTGTTTATTGTATTTGCCATTTCACTTTTTTTCTCGTTTTGTACATAAGACTGATATTCAACAGAAATGTTCTACTTTAGCTTTCAGTAAAGGAAGTTGAGGGAACTATGGAAATGCTTTGAATTTCAGAACAATAATATAATCTGATATGGAAAATTGAGGAAAAATTATTTTTAAATATTACCAAAATTCAAGTGAAATTTGTATGACTATTGGTATCATTAAAAAGAAAATTTATCAAATTTTGAAAAGGTGCAAGATTTGTTTTTACACAACTATATTTTCGGAAGTTATCACAGAAAACATCGAAATTCAAGCTTATTTTAATTCATTGAAATTATTATTCTAATTTCAAAGAAGTCGCTTCAAGGTACTTATTTCCACCCTCTGCAGAGAGCCAGTGCACATACACGTAGATATATTCTTTCATCTTTATTACACGCACGCACGCACGCACGCACGCACACACACACACACACACACACACACACACACACACACACACACACACACACACACACACACACATATATATATATATATATAATATAAAATTTTAAAAACATTAAGGATAGGAAATAATTAGACCTAAAATTTATGAAAAACATAATAATAATACATATCAAAAGCGAAGTCAAGGAAGATAAAAGAAATTAAAAGATAAAAAAGCATTCGAAGAAAGTTGGATGCAAGTTTCTAAAAATGTTAATAATAAAAAAAAATAGTATTTCAGTAAAAAATAGTATCTAAAATAATTAAAAAAGATTATAAAAGATGAATAAGGATAACGATAAAGATTATCTTCTGCGACGATATGCTTCTGCGAATAAATTTTTTATGCATATTTGATATCTAAAATCATAGTAATTTATATAGTTAATCATCCTCGCACAAAAAACTTACGAAAATACTAAGAATAAAAAAAAGATTAGGAAATTGCTAATAAAATCAAGTGTCTAATATTTTATTTTGAAATCCACGAACATTTATTATTATCTCAGAAAAATTATAAGTTGTTATTTCAAATTATTATAAATGTTTAACGGATTGATATAAGGTGTTGACTTATGGTTATTCCTAATTGCAAAGGAAAGTTTCCTTTAAGATAACTGCAAAATGAAGTCCATAGATCCGAAAAGGTTTTCCGTGACAAAAGGAAGAGATCTATATTTTTGGTCTGCTGAAGTCTCGGTGTTCAAGGTTTTGCTCTGAATAGCAGACAATGGCATGGTCCAACTTGGGTGAGGCCCAGAATTTTTTGTGACTATCTACAATGGGTTAAAAAGGCAATTAATGACATATTTGCCCTATGACTCTATTTATGCGTCCTATTCATTAAGTCGTACATCATACCTCATCTGTGGTTGTGAGCATTGATAGGGTAATCTTATAATGCCATTTGATTGCCTGCTTTTTGGAGCAGTGTTAAAACCATTTTGTGTAATGAGCTGAAGTTTTTAATAATTAAAAGCTTTTCACATTACATAAGAATTTTTATTTACATGTAAAAGCACAATTTCAAAAACAGTTGTAGATTGAAATGATTATTTTGTCAATATAAATAGATGTAAAAACCTTGAGTAGAGCTCAAAAGCATTTATTTTTTAAGAGTTTTTTTTAAAACATTCTATTGTTATTAAATATATAAAGCATGTTGCTTCAAAGGAAAAGACCGATTGCGTCTTCAGTTTTAAGAAAGCTAATTTTTGATACGATTCCTATTCATCTTTAAATGGAAATTTGGAAAATTGTTTCTGAAATTCTAATTCCTAATGTGTTAATTATTTGAAAAATTTACATTTAATGACAACTAAATTACTAATAATTTTTTTAAAGAAAATAAAAAAAGTTTTTAATTTACCTAAATAACTGCATTTACACAGTCCACTTTTGTCAATTCTTTTTTGACATCTTTCAAGTCGCATCATAATTACGGGTACATAGAACTCTATAGGCAAACAATTTAGCCAAACCTTATTTAATTTCCTAATCTTTAATAGAGTTTTCATTTTCATTTTGTAAAGGACGAATGAATGGCAGTCTGACCGAGCAAGACTGGGATTAATTGGTGCATTGGCAATTTATCATAGCTAAGCTCAAAAACTTTTGCTCCGTAATCAAAATGCGTATAGTTTCGAATGGTCATAATAATTTTGCGATTTACTAACGCTGACTACTTTACTTGAACTATATTTCTCAATTTACTGAACCCACACATCTGAATTATTTGTGTAGTTTTGATGTAAATCTCAAAGATATTTACTCTGTAATCCCAATCAGCTACTAACAATTCGATGAATATTTTATTATTGTGTTTGCGTTTGTGTACCTTGCAGACCCACAATATTTTTAAAATGACATTTGATAAATAACTGATTTTTATTTTTTTTAAAAGTGTTTTAAATATTAATGCCTTTCATAGAATTTTATGAATAAATTGCTGATATCAAAAGGAATGTATTAATTTTTCAATTCCTGAGGACCCATAAATAGAGATTTTTTTATAAAGTTGATTTAAACGTTTTTAAATGCGTGTGTTGTAGATATGAAGCTTCAGTGCAATGCCTATATTTTATGTTATTTGCAGAGCTTCGACATTTTTTAGTAGTTGATTTATTTGGCAACTAGAAAAAATAAAGTTTTTAATTCAATATGCTTATGGTCTCTTCTCAGCCTTAACGAATCTAGACGTGCTTAATCTGTCTAATTGTAAATTCATTAGTGAATAATACCGATATATTCTTTTCAGAAATTAGTAATAAGAATTGTTCATTAAACACATAAAAAGTTTACATTTACTTAATTGGAATTTTCAAAAAAAAAAAAATGAATTCCAAGAATAAGATTAAAATGAATTTCAAAAACCTTCATTAATATTATGTATTTCTGAATTATCATTGACAATTTGATACTTCTCTATAAAATACTGCTAAATTTTTCTCTCTTTTAAATATGTCTCGTAAAAATATCTTGATTAATTAAGATTAAAGTTTTCTCTTTTGACAAAAGAAATAACTGCATGTTTCTCAACTTTTACAGTATTTAACAGATTTCTGAATTCTAAAACTAAGAGCTGATGTTCGTATTTGTTTATTGTAAGAAGAAAAATAAACAACCATGACATATATTTCGCTCTCAAGAAAAGAAGGAAATGTATATTTTTGGAACGACAGCAAAAAATAGGTACTTGGCCTTGCATCATAATTATCAAACAAATAAAACTTCTATACTATTTTCTTGCGTAAAGGCCCAGTTTCGTTAGATGAGCCATATTACTTCAAATATTTAATAAAGCTTACTTATATCCGCCACTCGTATCCTTTCTATGTACTACGAATCCTTTGTATCTACTTTCGTTGTTTGAAACTTTAACAAAGCTCAATGGAGCTTGGCAATAAACACCTGCGATTCAGACAGTTCAAAGCAAAAACTTTTGGCTATACTCCAAAAAGTGACTCTCCTTTTCTCTGTTTCTATTTTTTAAACAGTATATTCCGTCTATAAGGTCACGGAGGGGGCTTATTCAGGCACATCTTATAGCTGATAGTTATGCAACGGCAAGTTGTGGAATAAAAGAAACTAATAGTTTTCAAAACGTATTTGAGCTGATAGCTTCAATAAAGCAGTTTGTATGTAAAAGAATCATGTCAGTGAAAGTGAAAATAAAACATCAAAGGTCTAATAATTCGAGTGAAGGATTTTTATTAAAGCCCCTTTATTGTCATTGGAATATTAAGAATTGCAATTACAATAGAGTGCAGATGAAGATATTATACATATTCTAATCAATTATGTAACTTTGAAGCATTTTTAAAAGTTGCATTGAGTTTCCTTTTAATATCGTTATTAAATTTATGACTAAAGCAATATGTTCGTGAGAGGATAGTGGACTCCATTAGACACTTTTGGGAATTATTCAGTCAGTGTGATGCAGTTTTTATGTATACGTATTAAAATGTAAACACGTCAAACTTCTTTCAAAACATTTTAAAATAAAATATATCATTTTTAAGATGCATAAGTTTTAAAAATCTCAAAATATTCCAGGCGACTTAATTTGTAATTTTTTTTCTTATTATCCAATGTAAATTTATTCAGAATAAAACTACGCAAGATTTTGCAATTTCAATCAAATAATAATTTTTTTGAAATATTTTTATCCACACTTACTGAATTTCCATAGGAATTTTATATTTTCCAGATCTGAAATTGACTTTTAACGAGTTAAAAAACTCGAAACAGGAAATGCATACCCGATTTTCTTTTAATGTTTGACCGAAATCTTTATTGTCAGTTTCATTTCATTTCATCAAAAGCTAAGAAACCTGGAACATTAAAAAAATATTTAAATATAATTACAATATCATTTTGCGAAAAGTCATTAAGAGGTACTTTTTTCCCTCTTAACACTTCAAATATATATTTTATAGAACAATACATTTTATAACACTATTTTAGTTGAATATAAACATATATTTTTGTGGGGAAAAGAAAAAATAAAACGTTTTCGTCCATTTTTGCTTATTTCAAAGGCCACTGTCCCCCTTATTATAAATTCATTATGAATAATTTTATAAATAGATTTTAGTTCACACAAAACACAGTATAGAAATTGATTTGTTCGCTAAAGAGGACATATGCCTTTTTACTGCTTTTTGTATTTGAATTAATCCGGTTCAAAACGAGAATTTTTTGTGTTTGATAAATTAAATTACTTATAATATAATATATCATCGAAGTCCTTTGAAAAATCTCCTTAGTTTTCAAATCACATGCCAACAAAATTAAAAATTCTTTAAAACTTGCTAATACCCCATTTTTTCTTTTTATTTTATCTTTTGACAGAAATCAATGAATTACAAAAAAAAGAAGATTTTAAAAACACTTTTTTGTTAGACTCCAGCAAAATTGAATTTTTTTGATATTATTTTCAACATTTTAGTCTTTTATTACACCTAATAATAAACGTGCATATATATGTGTATTGGTTCTGCATATTCCATATCTCCCAAACTTGACTTATATATATTTTGAAAGGTGAATCTCAGAGAGAATGTTTATTTAAAATTTTAATTAATTAAAACTAAGCGAAACTTTTGGCTTTTACCTTCACAATTTTTAAAATTACTACAATATTTTAAATTGAACATCATTTTCATATCTCTTACATTATTTTAAAAATCTAAAAGATATGTATGTTTTCAATCACGTATTTTTTATTATAACATTGTTGTTGTAACATTGTAACATTTTATTATAACATTTATTGTTGTATAATTTTTTTCTATTTTTTAAAATTTTTTTAGAATATTTTATATTTTACAGTAATATATATCTTTACTGCAGTGTAATTCAAATTATTTTCTATTAACATTTTCTTTTGGCTTTTCTTCCTCATCGTTGATAAACCAAATATTTTGTTTTATTTTTTCATCTTGAGTTGGTTGAAATATAAAACTTGCTTTTAATAATAAAATAATTGAGATTTTATTGTAATTGCAATTAAAGTTTAGAACCAAGCAATGATGAAAATTTTACAAAGTGGTCCATTTTTAACACTGCTGCTGTTTCCTGCGATATAATTGTATGCATAAATATAAGTTAAATAGATGATCAAAAAGTACAGCACAATGAAAGAATTATTAGGTTTCTGAAGTACTATAAATTAACTGACCATCAAACTTTGATGCTTAGAAATACTTTATTGAGAAAGCTAGCAAAACTATAAAAAAATATTTAATTGAAATTTTTGGCAGCCATTAATCATGGCAAAACAATCAATCGTCATAGGCGAGTAGTTATAAATAGTATGGAATTTTTATACCAATTTTTTCTGAAAAAATTTTGAATTTTACTCTGGTAGTACCTTTTATATAAAACTCAAATGATTAATTCTCAATCAATGTCTAATAATATTAATATGGGATATTGTAATTGATTACATGCAAGCATACAGTATTTTAAAGGTATCGCACATCACTCACCAAACATGGAAAAATTCCATCTTTAGGCGCTTGAAACAGTTAAAATTTAGTAAAAGTGTGTAAAAGCAGATTTGTTTTCAAAGCATAAGTAACATAGAAAGCATTTCGTCTTTTTACTAAATTAGTACAAACTTGAGGGGAAAGAAGTTTCCTAATTTTTAATCGTTTTTTAAAATTGAAATCTACGAAAAAATCATAATTTATTTGAAACAAAAGCCAGAATGTACTTGGTGGCTCCAAATGAAAATTCCTAAGATAACCTACATTTATCGGAACTGAGAATAATGCTATTCTTTTAACTGTCTGCGCTTGCCAAGAGAACAACAATAAACTGTTCCTCTATAGCATACATACAGAACATGTGGTGTCAGCAAAAATAAACAGTATAAAAGGTCACAAGAAATTATTAGCTTGTCTTGAAAATTTTGAATTTCTTTACAGTTATGTGGAAGATTCGGTAGTTTTTTTTTTTTTAACTATTTGATAGCACTTTTAATATTAGTTTTATTACTTTCTCTTAGCTGGAGGCAACTAATAAATTCACAACGCATTGTTACTATTGTTTATAATATGTATTTAGTACCCTTATTGTTTGATAATCATTGTTCAAAATGTTTAATCCTTCCACTAATAAAATGCTCTCTGTGTGTGGGAATGAATGAGAGTAAGAATGTGTGAGCACACTTTACCGGCCCGACCCTTTATTATCGTATAAAAATGTATTTTACATCGTTCTAAAATTCAATTTTTTAAAAAATTATATAAATTTATTAATTGTTTAGTTATTTCTGTCATTTTTATAATTGTTTTAAAAATAATTTTTCTGCCCAGTTTTCAACAAATAATTTATTACTCCGAGATTCGAGTATTTATCAAATATTTGGTAGCATAATTTTCTTCAACTGTTAAAAGCTATGTAAAAAAGATTGCATTTAATACCTGTGTTGTTTTTAAAACGAATAAAAAAAGGATGGTCTACTCCCACGGAAGCTAGGAGATCGAGGAGCAGATGTCTTTAATATCGCTATGAAATCATGGCACTGGTCTTGCTTAGAAAAGTTCATGTACACAATAAACAGAAGGAATGCAAGACAATTAAAATAACACGGTCTTACGTCTGACAATTTGGTTAAATTCTTGATAGGAAGTTATATTTAAAAAATTTAATTAAAATAAAATATAAGTAATATTTTCAGTGAACCCAGTTACTCTCCGACGGCAACTAAAAATCACAGAATAAGATTTTAGATTATACAGACTCATTATGACTGTATATAACCGTCGTATGGAAATCCTCTTTATTTTTATTTGGCTAGCGTTATCTGTTCTTTCAATAGGTAGTTTTATAAAGTGCCAAAATATATTTTATGCTAAAATTTTTTAAACATAATTGCCATTCATATAAAAATTTTAACTACATCTGTTTCTTTTATATATCTATCTTTTATGACGCGTGTCAGGAAATATATCTGTTAAATTCTGAAACAATAAGTATTAGAGAATAGTCAGAGAACAAAAAATCTAAAAAATTCTGTAATAATCAAAAATTCTTCAAAACTATACCGGAAATTTTTTTCCCCTCATGATTAAATGCCCCTTAAAGAGTTTTTTTTATTGAGTTTTTTCAAGAAAAATTGAATGTAGAGCATATGAATAAAAGGATGTTAATAAGCTGGGAAATGTATTTATTTTTATGGAAGAAAAAGCATAGGTAGGTGAGATATATAATTTAATGATTTAGAAAGTGAAAGGGAGTGACCACGCAGAAATTTTCTCACATATTATCCAATAAAGATGTCATCATTATCTCTTCGAATAAAAATGTGGGCCGAAGATAAAGCTCTGAAAATTATGAACACTCTGATTTTTATTTTCAGTCCTACACATGAAAATTGTTGGCTTCATAATATAATAAAGAAAACCAGTGCATTAACTACAGACTATTGGCGAAAGATGGTAAAAAAAGAACTTATTTGTGAGGGACTCTTGACTCTAATAGGAATTTTTTTTTACTGTTAATTGCGGGCATACATTTGATTTACCTAAAGTTACAGAGGCTACGAATCATAATATTTACAGAAAGTACAGAATGACATACTGTAAGTCCTTTGACAGTTTAGTTCAAAATTTATTAAAATTCTACTCTTTAAATGTTAAAACCGTGAAATAATTCAAGTAAATAATAATATAGGTGAATTTCATTTACATAAGTTGTTAAAATTTTGAGTTATTGAGCTCATGCAAAGGTAGACTGACAGATGGGTGATAACTTGACGAATTAAGTTCTACATTTCAGAGGGGTCTAAATTTTCGATGCTAAACTTCTGCACCAAATTTTATCGTATTTTACTCATTGTGTTTTTTAATTATTATGTTCGATTATACAGAGACAGCCTGACAAAAATTTTCTGAATGGATTTCATTCAAAAAATTTACAAATTTGGGGTAAAAATTACATATTAAAGAAATCTGTTAGTGTAAATACAAAGAAGTCTACAAGTTTGATGTAAATATCGCATACCAAAGAAATCTGCAAATTTAGTATAAATACAATATACAAATCGCATCCAGCTACCTAGCTTAAAGCTTTTTATAGTTATTTTCACAGAAAGTAAAAAACGACTCACAAAAAAAGCCTCCAAATATTTGTTTTTGAGATTTGAGGGATAGGGGGTAGGGCTAAAGCAAGAAAATTAGACTCAATGTAGAATTCGGATTTTTTTTTTCACTATTACAATTTTTTTCCAATTGTGTAACTCGTATATAAAAAAAGAGAAAATTATTGAATTGCTGAATACCAATATCAAGAAATAATATAATTGGAAAGTGACTCTTAACCAGTTTTGACACAAAATTTAAAATATTTCAGTAGTAAAACCAACTAAAAGCAAACAAAATTAATAAATGAGAATATTTTTTGTAAAGGAAATGCATTATATTTTTCCGAAATGAGAACCTTTTTCTCTTTTCCCATAACATATAAATAAATTAACATAGAAATAAGTGTGAAGCCAATAACTTCAAATTAAAGGTTATACGAGGAATATTTATAAGGTTATACGAGGAATATTTTAACCTCTTTATTTGAACTGTATGATAAAAATGGCATCTGAATTACCCTTTCCTCTCCAAAATCGCACACCAGTTGGATAATATTTTATTCAAAATGATTTAATAAACCAATAGATATGATGATGATGGTGCGTTACCACTGAAAGAGGGCGCAGTAACTTCTGGGGGTAAAGGCCTTGAGCATTCGATGACAGAAGTTTGACTTCTAGATCAAATGATGACACACACACACACACTCGCTTGCTCAACCCCTTTTTACAGGGGGGCTCATCCACAAATCTTATAAATAGAATACAGGGAAGAACAACCATGCCCGAACCAGGATTCGAACTCGGAACGCCCAGATCACGGAGAAGATCTGCTACCAACATATCAGGAATGTTTAATGGAATCTCAAACCCATGAGGCATTTGAGACAGTTATGAAGAGTATGTAGCTATAAAAGTCAATTTCTATAATAATTTAGACATGTTTTTAAAGTATTTTGCATTCCGAATAAATCACAATAAAAAAAATTAGAAAGTTTAATACATATTTCTAAAAAATTCGTTTAAAGAAATACTTGAAAGTTAATCACGAAACATTAGTTAAGTAATTGATTTCAAAACCATATATTTAAAGGCTTCATTATACAAGGTGTTTCTAATATATTAATCGAGCAAAGTTTAAAATGTAAGTCAGGTTTACAAACAGAAATTATGTTTAGAATAAAACATGGGATTTCAAAGACAAATTGAGCTACTATAAGGGGAATTTTCTTTTATGATATTCAGCAAATGTTTTTTTATAATTTTTTAAGAGTTTCGTTTTATCGATTCTAGGTATTAAAAATATATTGTAAACCAAAATTTATAAGCAATGAAATGAAAACTATGAATGGGAAAACTATTTTCACTGCCTTAAGTAAAACTAAGTCTTGCATTATCTTTTATTTGACTGAAAAAACTTCTCACATCATGATGATCATAAATTCTCTCCATCAGCCATAATTTTGGAAATAATTTTTTAATACTTTTTTTTTCTGAAATTACGCCTTTTCTTTATGTAAATAAATATTAAATTATTTGCTTTATCTAATAATTATGCTATCACATTAATAATAATAGATTTTATTTAATCCTATATTTCTAACCTTTAGAAAGTCTTTTGAAAAATTTCATAAATAAAAAGTTCCAGCGTTTAAATTGTCATTGTCATTTTCTTAGGTAATTGATAATTTATTGAATTTCAGGCTGATGAATATAGTTGCAATGTACATTCCTGGATTAGATGAATCCAGCCGAGTGGTACGGAGAACTTTAATGCGATATTTGAATTTGTCTTTGGTCCTTGTACTGAGATCGATCAGTATGGCTGTAAAGAGAAGATTCCCAACGAAAGAGCATCTTATTGAGGCCGGTAAGAATAATATTTTTCATTTGTATCTTATACGGCAAAGAAATTGCCGCTTGAAAATAATAAAAAAGGAGATTGATCCAATAAAATATTCATTTCAATTCCCTTTTGCACTGATAAAGAATTGTCAATTCCAATTCCTGTTTCAATGTGCAGAAGAAAAGAAAAAAAGTTAAAACTCATCTAAACATTTTTTGGTAATTAAATGTTTATTTTATTCGTACGTATCTTTAAAATCACATGTAAATTGTGTTTGAAGGAAGTAGGTTATAATTAAAGTAATGCATTATCTACACATGATTGCTATTAACATTGATACTCTGATCTCTACATCCCCTCTCTCAATTTAAAAAGAAGACGGGTGATTTCATTATAGAATCTCCCGATTGCGAACAGATCTTTCCGCCACAAGAGAACAGTCGACTTATATGCGGTTTTTTTAAAACTCATTAATGCCTTATGATTTATTTATAGGGCAGCTACCTTTGACTACCATTAAAAAATCGAATGTATTTTATTGTTTCTGCTTTTGCTTTTTGAAAAAGTTAATATGTTTTCCTTAGCCTGTAAACAGTTTTAAAATGATATGTACTACTCATGTGGTCGTTTAAAAGTTTTTTCTTTTTGATTTGATTTATTTTCAAGTCAAGGTAAGGTGCAAATCTAGTACCGCCAAAGAAAGATCCAAAATCTAGGATTCAAGGACTAAGAATGTTTTCCCGCCTTGGTTAAAAATAGATTACTTGCAAAGTGTTGATGATCGCGTCGATTTACACGACAATAAGCATTTATAGCAAAGGGCTTCGTATTTGACAATTACCTATTTCTTAATTAAATATTCTTGGGTAATTGGTATTTTGAAACTATTCATTGACAAAATGCAAAATATTCGACTAACTAAATAGTTAAACCACAAGTCATAAGCAATAAACTCTGCATTAGATTTTTTTTTTGCACTTTTTAAACAATTAAACCATTGATCGGGTGTAATAATAAGAAAATTCGAAATAAAGAACAGCTGTAATTTCTTTACAGGAAATAATTTAAAGACTCGTTTTCATTTTAAGAAATTGAAACGACCGATAGCTTTAAGATATCAAATAAAAAGGTTTACAAAAATAATCTTTAATCTATCGTATTTTCCTATGGCTTTGAAATAAATTATTTTCATTTTTTTATTTGAAATTGAATGCTGATAATTAAATTATTAATACATTCACCATTTTTTTTATAAAGAAAGTATAAACATAAATTTTCAAGAAAATATGAATTGCAAATACTGCCTTCAATTTGCATAATAGCAAAATTATAAAAGCCCGAAATATGCATGAATATCTACTTTTATTTAAAATTTATCATGAAAAATTATGATAGAAATGAAAAAAAATAGAATAACAATAGTTTCTTAATGCAAAATCCATTTTAATTTAAAGGTTGTGTTAAAAATGACAAAATATCGCATTATGAAGATAGAACTATTATAACTATTAAACTGGGAAGTATTAAAACTTCTCATTTTTAAAATTATAAATTTAAAAACATAATATATTCGAATTGTATTTATTGAATATTTATTTTCTTTTTGAGCAATAATCTGCCGTCTTTTTTGCCTTCATTAAGTCTCTTTTACATGTATTTTTGCTTTTCTGTCAGTTTCTAGAAATGTAACATTTTCTAATATAGAGGTGGGAAATTTATCACTTCCAAGTGAAAAGTAATGATTTCCTGAATATTAAGAAGAATTAATGCAAGCCAAGAAAGGCAATAAATAACTAATTTCATATCTCTTTTAATTCTTTAAAAGTAAATTTTATAATGTTTATTTAGTTACTTAACGTTAATCTTTAGTGCTTAAAATTTTTTTTATTTTATTAATATCAAATTCATTGTTGTATTTTCCTAACAGAAAAAAAATGCTAAGAATTTAGATTTAGATCCCAAAAATAAAAACCGGAAATGAAACTCGACGAATGTTATAGCAGAAAAGAATACAAATGAAGAATTAAAAATTGTTACCGAAGATAAGAAGATATTTCATACAGTAATGAGACATTGAAATATGATTTTAGAATTGCTGTTATGTTCTATTCATTTCACGGTGACATAACTGACAAATTGACAGAGAGAATGAGAAAGAAATCAGTTCTTGTGTAAATCTGGCAGGTTTCATGACGAAAACGGAGTTGGAGATGTTCCAAAGTGTTCCATCTACGGAGTTCAACACGTTTTGGATTCCATGCACGTGGTTTATCAACGTACTTCGGGAAGCCAGGCAGGAGTGCAGAATAACGGATTCCAATGGACTGAAGTTGATCATGGAGGTATCTCCCTGTAATTATGATTTTAAATTTAACAGTCTTAATAAAAACATTAGTATTAAAAATCTTAATACTATTTATGATGGCTTTTTATTAATGTACATGGTTATTTGATTTTTTAAAGGAATTAAATGAATTTAGATCTAAATGTGGACTGCTGTGGGGTTATGACTGGATTAGTATTCCTCTAGTTTATACTCAGGTAAATATCCGCCTTCGATACTATTTTTCTAGTTTTCAAAAATGCATTTATACAATTTTTTTTGTGCATGTTTTTTTTAATATGTAGTCAAATTTCGTTGCATTTATTTTGTTAAAAATATGCGTCGAAATTATCTTCGAATAAAAGGAAAAATTATATATTTTATTTTGATTTCACTAATATGATGATCAAAAACTGTTACATAATCATTTTTTTTTTTGTCTATTTGGTACTTGATATTTGAAAATGAATTCCAAATTAATTGTCTATTTGGTACTTGATACTTGAAGGGAAATTCCAAATTAATATATAAGGAAAGAGTTGATTGTAAAGTTTAAAAATAGAATAAACGGCTTCACTCATTATTGAGTAATATTTTTTACCGTTCATCAAAATTTGATCCAGAGTATTTTTTAAAGCATTGGAGCAACACTTTTAAAAGTATTTAAAACATTTAATTATTGATCTTATTCTTATTGCTTATTCTTAAAATTTGGCCAATATTAAATCTTAAATGCTGCCAATCTTCATTACCAGATGAATTCAATTTTGTCCCAAACCAAATTCTTTGAAATACCTCTTTCATTTAATTTGTACTATTAATATTTTTTAACTAATAACTTTAACTAAAAATATCTTTTAAAATGTATCCGAACTGTAATTATTAGCCACGAGGAAAATTATCGTAATTATTTTGTATGGATAATATAATTATTTTGAACATTAACCTGGAAAGTCTGATGGATTTCGACACAATCGTTTTTATAAAACTGAAAAACTAGTTTACTTTAAAGATGCAATCTAAAGTAATAAAATCCATATATTATTTAGATTATATTTTCTGAAAAATGATAAGAATTGAAAAATATTCTATTTTATAAAAATCGTAAAGATTTTAGAATTTTCTTTTGTAATAAAAACTCATAGTCGATACATATATATAAACTTGATTTGATCTCTCTTTTATTTATATTTCGCGAATTAAAATGTTTGATTTAAAGGAATTGAAAAATTAACACAAGCTTGAAAATTAATGCATGCCAAGTTGTTTATACATTGTTGCAACTCAAAATTTCCTCAAATTATTTTTGCAATGATTATTAATAAATATAAAAAATAATTTTTAAATCTCTTTTTTATTTTTAGGTTGTTACGATGGCTACATATGCCTTCTTTGTGGCATGCATGTTTGGTCGGCAAAATGTGAACATTGAAAGCGATAAGCCTTCCTCACCTGAAGTACATCGATATGATTATTACGTACCAATTTTTACAGTTCTACAGCTCATGTTCTATATGGGACTTCTAAAGGTATGAAGTATAATATTGAATAGTATTACAATTAATTCAGAAATAGTCTTTAAAAATCTTTTAAGTTACAAAAAAAACCCTAATGAATTAATGAAAAATATGAGGAAATTTAAGTTATTTTACGAACGATTAGGAATCGTATTTCAATTTTTCATGCATTGCATTTTTTTAAAAAGAAATAATTCGAAATTTCAATGTATAAATCTTTAATTCAGTCTGAAAATGGGCAATAGCACAATCAAGTTCCTTATTCTAAAAATTAAGATAAATTTAATAGCATAAAATATAAATTTGAGGTGAAAAGAAAAGAATATCACAATTAATTAGTGAAATAGGAAAAGTAGATTTTTACTATTGTAAATTACATAATACCATTTTCTTAGTAGTTAAATATCAGAAGAATGAATATTCTGACAGTTTCTAAAATAATAAATTGTTTTAAGATAAAGTGATAAAAAATCATCTCCTATTTGTTAAAGTAAGCCATTAAAATACATTCTGATCATATTTTAAATTTAAATCAGTAAAATTGCAACAACGATTCAGGACTTAGTATGAAATAACCGCTTCATCCCTAATATTGGAACAAAATATTCTTGTCCTTGATAAATGTTTTTACTCTCAGTTGAAGTGAATTAGCCTTAACACTCAATCAAATATAATAGAAAGAGAGTTTGTAAAATAGTCTATTGGATACAACAAGTTATTAAAAGGTACTTAAATTATTATGAAAATTGAGTATACTTATTAATAAGATTTCATATTTCGGACATTTTGGAAAAGAAGGCTGCGGTTGCCAGGCGGTAAAGTCTCGACTTCGAAACCGGAGGGTTTCAGGTTCGAGACTCGATTCCACTGAAGAACCGTTGTGTGAGGGGGTTTCTTGCACGTTAAATCTGTCAGGTCAAACATCCTCCCGCAGGTGTGGAGAGGGGGTGGGGATATCACATCAGATATCGCCCTCGTCATCTGACCGGGGTTCAAAATGACGAGGTCCGTCCCTAGCGTTGCTTTACAACGGGAAGTTAAAATAACTAAACTAAACTTGGAAAAGAAATGCTTCTGTTTAATTTCAAAACAGTTCAGAAAAATTGAAATTTAAAGTTTTTTAAATTAATAAATTTGTAGGAAAATTAATCTTCTGAAAATTCAACTTACTTTATTAGTAATTTTAAAAATAAATTAAATTTTTTTATTAATTAATTTAAATTAAAAAAATGAAGGTATCCTTTTGCTAGAAGAACTTTTTGTAGTTTGCTAATTTTTAAAGATGTGGTATATTTTTATCGGCAGAATTTTCCCTTAGTATATTTTTTAACAGCAAGATTATGCATTAGAAAATATTTTGAGTAAATCTTATTCATTCTTGGAATATAATAAATACATAAATGTTATTCCATTCGTATAATGTCTACAAATGGAATGTAATTTATGATACAAATTGGAATATAATATAATAATTATCCCATTATTCCAACAGCATATTTTCTTTCATCCTGAAAATACTTAATAATAAATGCGTTATTTTGCTCATGAAACAATGCGGGCCCTTAATTTCAACGAAACTGCGCGATCAAATTTACTGCTAAATAACAGCTTAAAGCAATCACTATTTAGATTGTAGCCAAAACTAGAAGAAACAACTTTTCAGATATCTGAAAAAGAATGCAGGTTCTGAAGCTTATTTTCCCCTCTCTCCGCTTCTGAAGAAAAAATAATTTCGCAATTTTTTTTTTTTTTCTTTTTTGAGAAAAGTAAATTGAAAAATGTCACTGCAAAGCCGTTTGGCGAAATCCGTATATCAAATTTGTGGAAGATTAAGATTCGGAGAACAGAGAAATATAGCTGAATCTGTTAGAATTCCGTTCTTCATTTAGACCAAATTAAAGTTCTTCATATTTTTCATAAAAAGTGCCAAACGGCCTTTTATGTTGTCAGTTTTTCGTCAATACCCAATACTTCGCACTTAGTATATACTATTGTAAGCTGCTGCTATAACTAGTATATCAAACACTGGACTAAGTTTTTGAAATAAGTTTTATTTTATCTTTCTAAAATTTAGTAAATATATAGACAGGCTAACAGTGCGTACTTCTTCACATTCTGTCGTGAGTAGTTAGATTCTTGTTACAGATTCATCGACGTGGTATTCATTGTGAAAGGAGTCAAGTGCTTTTCACCGACCATTCCTGATTCAGTTTGGTTCGTTAAATCTGAAGTATTCTGATATAAATATTAGTATTCGAAATAATCTGCTTGAGAAAAGTGATCACAGCATAATTTATCCCGAGATAGTCTGAGAAAGATTTAGCACATGTAGATGAACGGCTACACCACATAATAGATTCATGGTCAAAAAGTGTGCAGATGAGATAACTAGGCATCATGTCGTAACTTACGATGTGGCCCAGGAAGATTACTTGGTATTAAAAGCAATTATAATGCCATATCTCAACATTTTGACACGGAGACAATATAGCGGATCATTTTCTTTAGAATTTAATGTAACTGAATATGGACAAGACAAATCTGGTTAAGGTTGACCAGTATCTCCATTAACAATTGAAACCTGGACCTATTCTCCTTAAAGATTGGGACATAATTCTCACCAGTAACTTCACAATAGAATCATAAAGTATAGTACAAATCCTTCATAATCTTCAAAGAACATCTTTTTTTTTTTTGTTCACAGATATCCTAAGAAGCCCTTATACATCTCTTCTTTTAAAAATATTCTTATTATTAATTTAAAATTTCATGCATCATTTTTTTTCAGATTTTTGTTTTAATGGATGCATACTTTTCAATTAATATCTATGCATGGTTGCCTCGCATGACTTTTCTCTCACTTTTTGCTTAGATTCATGATTATTTTGAGCAACTGTTTTTCAGCAAACCAAATATTATTTTTAAATTATCAGTTTTAATACATCAAATTTAACGAAATTTCATTTTAACAATAATTTTGAAAAGTTTTTATCTTTACTTCCTTATTTTCTACAACTTAAAAATGTTAAACGGTAATTTTGTTTAATCTTACAGGTTGCGGAGCAACTGATTAATCCATTTGGCGATGACGATGAAGATTTTGAATTAAACTGGATAATTGACAGACATATGAAGGTATATAACTTTTCTTGATTTGCATACTAATTTTTTTAAATTTAGCGGAATTAAAATGGTGATAATCATAATTGTATTTTTTAAAAAAATATTAAGATATAAAATAATCTTTTTGTGATGATATTTAATTTATCCCACTCACAGATGAGAAGAATATTATTTGTCTTAAATGCAATTTATAAATGTATTTTTAAAAAGTATATGTCTTAGGCAATTATTATTGAGCTAAGACAGAATCAGACCTCTTTTGAATTTTTCTCAATTTTTTCTGGAAATGATCTCACTTCATTTAAAAAGTAGATGGAATCCTATAAAAATAATATCAAAAATAATGAAAGTGAAAATAAGCAATTTTAATGGGATTTCATACTTAAACATCAAAATGTTGATAACTAAGTTTTTAGCCTCGTTTCAATTTTAATTTCTGAAACCGCAAAACTGTGTAGACTCTTATTGAATGCACCAACATCTGAGATACTATTTGATGGGAAATATCTTTTGAGTTTGTATTCTCATTATTGGATCGATTTGAATTGCGGATATAAGTTTATTTTTTCTTTCTTTCTTTCTTTTCATTTTTTTTTTCTTTTTTATTCGGAACCGTTTTCAAATTCTGCATACCAACGCAGTAAAGAGAAATGCTTTTTCCGCCAATATTTCAATTCTTATCTATCTAAAGAGGATGTTATTTTTAGGTTTCCTATCTTGGAGTTGACACTCTGAACGGCACTCCACCCCCGTTAGTGAAAGATACTTATTACGATGAACTAGATGTTAAAATTCCATACACAGAAGCATCTAAGAGCTACAAGAAGAAAACCTACAGAGGATCAGTTGCTTATATGCAGTAAGTACATATTCTGCAATGTCTTAGAATCTTTTGAGATATCTTTTAATGATAAAGAAGAATGTCTTTATTCGAGAGTATACGTTAAAGTTTCGGGAAGGGCATTCCCCTTGTTTTTATAGAAGTATACTAGATTTATTATTGAATCCATTAACAAAAATTCTCTAAAATATTAAAATGTTATGAAATATATTCGATATATTGAATAAATTCACTCAATATTTTAATACATTTTATTATCGCCTTTCTATTCAGTAAGCAAATTAATGGGTTACTTCATATTAATTTTTTCCCTATTTCATATTAAAATTCATAAAATATTCATGTCATGAATTTTTTTAGATAGGATGGCAGATATCGAGAATTAAACAATAAACAGAGTAAATGTAGGATTTTTAAAAGAATACTAATTATATATAAATTAAAATTTGAAAATTAAAAGCAAAATATATTAAAATAGATAATCAAAGGTGCTGGAAAAATTGTTACGCAACACATATAGATCTTATAAAATTTTTCGAACCAATGATCACAGTGATGCAGCAATGGTGATTTGAAGACGAACCAGCAAGAATGTTTGTCTTGTGTTGGCTAATGCACAAATATGTTAGTTTGCTCTCTCATGACGAAAAATATCTTTTGAAAAATCTAAGAACTGGATTTCTTAATAGATCGCTAATGACATACAATTGTGAATAGAGCATTTTGATAGCATTGTAAAACAGAGTGTAGTAATTTAACAAATAGAAATATGGGATACAAAATATATATTTTATATTTTAAATATGTAATTTTGGAGATTATTCATCATTTTGGTGTTGTGAGCTTTAAATACAATAAATATAATGATAACAATTGAACCAATTTTATATTAGATTAATCATCAGATCTGGAAATATAAGACAGCAATTAAAATATAACAACTTTACACAAATGTTACTGTTTTCAGTCACAAAAATAACTAAAGATTCAGTTCATATTTGAGGCATCCATTTACAATTTAAAGCAGGTGTGATTCATTTCGATATGTTATTAGAATACTTATGTTGAATTAAAAATTATCAAATAGCTTAAAAATATGGTATAAAAATAAGTATCACCTTTTTTTATATAATTTATTTATCATTTACAACCTTGAAAAGATTTTTTATATAATTCATTTATAAACCTTGAAATTTTTTTACAAATTTTATGAATTTTTCCTTAAATTTTTCCCTTTTCATTTTCATTAATCATAGAAATCACAGAGAATATTAAAAAAATATTCTCTGTGAGTTCTTTAATTCATAAAGAATAAAAATGAAAAGGGGAAAATTTAAGGAAAAATTCATAAAATTTGTAAAATCTTTAAACATTTATACAGCAACTTTGTAAGTACTATAGTGATTAAATTTATAAGTACCTTATCATAGTAAGCAGAGTGGAAAGTTTATAGTAAGTACTTTAACATAAATGCAATTGCATTCCACTTTAAAATCTGATGTTGCCGTTACACATTTATCGAAAAGATTTTATTTTGTTACTTGATTTCATTCACAACTATTTCTTTTCAGAGTCCCGATGGAGCAGCAAGGCATGGTTCTACCAGACATGTCGGAAGAGGAAGACGATGGGGAAACAGTGAGCGAAGGCATGGGCATCAGGAGACCATCTTTATATTCCCTGTTCCAAAGCCGTGGATCGCATGGAAAAGGCGTGAGTCCGGCAGCAAGTTTCACCAACTTAGATAACCGATCCATTGCCTCTATAGACTCTGAATGGAAGCGATCTCTACCGGATCTTTCAACGGTTGACGTCAAAAATGCTTCAGGTACCTTGGGGTAAGATCATGCCCCTTTTAAATTTATTAAAATAGACGAAATTTAACTAAATGGGGCATGAAAAAATATTTTTACATTTTGCTTTTGATATATATATATATTTAATTGTCCATAACTTTAAAATGTAAAGTGTCTTAAAACAGAATAATACCATCTCAACATTTAATCAAAATGTAATGTTAGTCATTTTTTATTACAAAGCAAATTAATTTTTTTGATAGATTAATTGTAAATTACTTTCCAATTAAAGCTTTTTATATTGAATTCTTCCCCCTTTTTTAACGTCGACTTTAGAACGTCAACTTTTAATATTTTAAAACTCCTATGCTTAATAAAATTCATTCCATGTACGATTCTTAAAATTGGAATTTTTTTTTCTATTAGTGAAAAATCTTAGGAATGAATAACAAATCGATGCTCTGTGTCTTCATTTGAGGATCGTTGCTTTTCATTTCCATGACTAATATTCAACTGTTTCTTCATTTTCTTATTATTTTCGCTTTGATTAACAAATCAATGTATATTCCGAAACAGATTTCAACTACCATATATCACTCAGAAGCCTGATTTTGAAGTCATTATATTGACATTCTTTTCTTCAGATTTATTTTTGAGTCAATTATATTTTAAATTCTCTTAATGTCTACATATTACGAAAAAATATTTTTTTTAAAAATTCCGATTTTTTAAAGGAAAAAAAAAATGAAGAGCAAAATTTTATTTCAAAGTTATTTTAATATTGCTATTTTTAACCTAATTTAAAAGAAATTTTATAGAAAAATATGCTTTATATTATTTTACTAGGTGTTCAGATAAGCTCTTTTTTTAAGATTAAAAAAAAATTCTGTTGCTTTTAAATGTTTTCAGCAAGCCACTAAAACAAACTCTTTCTCCCAGCTTTCAATTCTATAATTATAATTAATATTCATATTATTCAACAAATCATAGCACATAAAATTTATTTTTCATATTCATTTATTCATTTTAAATCTTTTGCTTCTTTTTCTCATTTATATATTGACGCATTTGCTTATAATAATTTCTATTTTAATTATTTTACTAGTGTTATATGTCTAGAGTTGTTAGGGATCAAAATATTTTAAAGCTGAAATACTTATAATACTTTAATGAAACGATTTTCTGCGTGTTCCACTGATTTTCGTTCGCCCTCGTATCGTCTCACCATCCCTTTCGCAAATGAATCCCCCTCTTAATTTTGTCTCCATAATTCGAAACATTTAGAATGAATCTAGCAACTTTTGAGATTCCATCTCCCCCTTCCTGTCATTGCTACGATGAAAACCAAAATTATGCCATTTCTTTCATTTGACGTTTGTATGCCTACATGAACAGAATAAAAAAGTTTCTTTTACTCCTCTTTATGTCTAGTGTTGGGATAGATTAAACAACAAAAGGGAATAGCCCTTCCGTAAAAATGTGTCTTTGTAACCTTGAATAACTGTACGCAGCAATTATAGCCATTTAATAATTTGTAAACATTGCATTCGCTTGCAGTCCATGCTAATTAAAAGGTTAACTTACAATAAAATAAAATGCTAGACATTTCGTCTGTGATTTAATGTTTAAAGAAATAAGCATTTCAACCACAATTTTAACAATAGCAGCAGTTTGATGGTGCAATAAATTTGGGTTAAATTTAATTATAACAACAAAAATTAGTTATAAACGTTATCTAAAATTTATCAAGTATTTTTAAGTACATTAGACAATTAACTTTAAATTAATTAACTTAGCTTAACTTTAACAATAAACTTAGAAAAGATAATCACTGACATTTTAAGGTATAAATTAGTCTCTTGCAACAAACACCAGAAGCATTTAAATACGGCCGGATTTTTGCTATTTAAATAAGCTTAAGAAATAATAAAATTTGATAAACTCAAAATAACACAGATGACCTGAAGCCTATTTTATAAGTGCACATTTAGCTTTCAATTTGAGGTGGTACTCAAAATTTTAACCAATCATATTTCTGTTTTCATATGACTGAAAAGTATGAATGTAAATAAAAGTTGCATTGTAAGATCTTGAAATGTTAGTTCAAGAGTTGTAGTTGCTTGTTTTTACTTATTAAGTTTTAGAAATGATTGACTTGTAATTGAAATTACAAAGCACAACATATTGCATTAACATCAAAGAAAATATTTTTATTTGATTTTCCAATAAAATCACTGAGAAATTCCAATCTTCAGTTTTCAGATTAATGAATTAAAATTTTTGTCTTTCACAAATTTAAAATAAATAAATAAATAAAATAAAATAAAATAAGACAATATTTTTATTGATAAGGTATTTTAAAAGAAGTAGATTATAAATAGAGTTTGGAAATATATAATCAATTTGCTTGTTCTATCTTCTTTGACTTGCATATAGAAGATAGAATCTCCACGATCAATTTATTAATAACTAGTTGCCTTTGGCGACCAGCCGGTTCACGAACCTTAATGCTCTTTAAAATTGTCAGTTAAATACTTAATGTAACGTCATTGTCAATTAAATACTTTATGTAACTTGTCTTTTAATAACTACCTCATCAAAATATTTTTGAGGTTCAAAGTTTGATAGTCATATAATCACTCATGCATTTATAAAGGCCTTAAGACAGTAACGTACTATATGTCTCTAATTATCTATTGACTCCTGCACAATTTCAAAGTTTAACACAAAACATTTTTTTTTTTTTGCTGCTGTAAAATTTCTCAGATGTCTCATAAAATTTAGTTTTACTTTCAAAAGGATTTAAATAATGTGAATAACATTATTTTATTTGTTTCGATATATAAAAATATACTTCACAAAAGTATGAAATTTTATGCAGCCATTTTGTTCTAAGGAATCATATTCTGTGAAATATTTTTGAATTCGACTTTCAAATAAATATATAAAGGTCTCTGTCTTCTGCTATCAAATTTGATCGACTTATGAAATTTTAAATAGAATAGTTTATAACAATCAGAATTTTTGAAATTTTAGTTATCATCTTTAGAAAAGTTGATAAAGTGGTTTAAAATTACCCTCTTTTATTGAATAGTGATATTTAAATATTCATAAATCAGTCAGTTTTAGAGATTGACTTAGTTGATTAGTCTGAAAAATATCGTGTTAAATAAGATTCACAGGACAGAGGAATCTAGAATCTAGATTCCTCTCTCCTGTGTGTACTACTTACTTGTGTGAGAAAACGTTTTCCAAGATGAAGTACACAAAGAATGTTTACAGATCTCAATTAACCGATGAGCATCTTAAATCGCTTTTAATAATTGGTACAAGTAAAATTGATTCACAACTACAAACTGTTGTCGGTGGAAAATCACAATTACATAAATCTCATTAGTGTTTTTGTTTTACTGTGATTAGTGGGATTCATTTCAATTATTTGTTAGTTATTAATATGCTTAAGCTTAGATACTTACGTTTTCTGCGTCATCATTTCTTGCTGGTAAATAAAACCGAGTAATTATGATTCTGTGTTTTCTTCATCAACTTATCACAGCAATAGTAACAACAATAAATCATTGGCTGTCGCGGACCGGACTGATGGAACTGGAGGGCCGGATTTGGCCCGCGGGCCGTAGTTTGGAGACCCCTGGTCTACACAGATGGAAAAAAAAATCTCAACACACCAAGAAAAAATTATTGTTCAGTAATGAAATTTTAGGAATACATTTGTCTAGGTAACATATTTAATTGATTAAAGTTTCAAGATCACAGGTAGAGCCATTGGCGAGAAGAGCCATTTCAAATGTGAAATGTTGGTACATTAGTAACCGGTGTAACTGCCAGAATTTTGAATGCAAGCATGCAAACGTGCATGATTGTGTCGTACAGGTGTCGGATATCAGTTTGTGGGATGGAGTTCCATGCCTGTTGCACTTGGGTGGTCAATGCAGGGACGGTTAATGCTGGTTGTGGATGATGCTGGAGTTGTCGTCCAATGATGTCCCATACGTGCTCGATTGGAGAAAGATCTGGTGATCTAGTAGGCCAAGGCAACATGTCGACATTCTGTAGAGCATGTTGGGTTACAACAGCGGTATGAGGGCGAGCGTTATTCTGTTGGAAAACACCCCCTTGAATACTGTTCATGAATGGCACACAACAGGTTGTATCACTAGACTGACGTACAAATTTGCAGTCAGGGTGCGTGGGATAACCACGAGAATGCTCCTGCTGTCATACGAAATTGCTCCCCAAACCATAACTCCAGGAGTAGGCCCTGTGTGTCTAGCCCGCAGACAGGTCACTAGCAGGCGTTCACCTGGCCTCCTTCTAACCAACAAACGGCTATCACTGCGACCAAGGCAGAACCGGCTTTCATCAGAAAACCACTCCGTCCTCCAATGAGCTCTAGCTTGACACCACTCAGTCGCAAACGCCAGTGGTTTGGAGTCAGTGAAATGCACTGTACAGGGCGTCTGGCTCGGAGCTGTCCTTGAAGTAGCCGATTTGTAACAGTTCGTTGTCTCACTGTGGTGCCAACTGCAGCTCGAATTTCAGCTGCAGACGCAGTACGATTAGCCACAGCCATACGCCGAATACGACAACCTTCCCTCTTAGTAGTACCACGTGGCCCCCCGGAACTTGGTCTTCTTGAGGCAGTACCTTCCCCTGACCACTGCCGCCAATACTCATGCACAGTGGATACATTTCTGCCAAGTCTTTCAGCAATATCGTGGAAAGAAAACCCACCTTCTCGTAGCCCTACAACACGACCTCGTTCAAACTCAATGAGCTTTTGATAATGGCTTCTTCGTCTTCTCAGAGGCATCCTTGACTAATATTAACTCACTACGTCAAATCTCAACTGTAAATAACGATCACGAACCTTACAGCGCTTATTTAAAGCAAACCTCATTTGCATGTTCATAGTGTCGCTACTAGCGCCATACTTACGCGCGTAGCCCGAAATTTGAATCGACGTCATCTTTCAGATGTATAAACACGCCTACCAAATTTCGTTTATCTAGCACAGCTCCTTCCTAGTGTTGGGATTTTTTTTCCATCAGTGTAGATAGAAGCTGAACATTTTTATTTATCAAAACATTTATAGACTCATGCTATATATTATGTAATTATTTAATTCATTTAGATTCTCTTTAGAGATGTATTTCTATTATGAAAGTTTTGCAAATTTGCCCCTGGGCCTTGAATTGAAAAGATATATATTAAACCATATTTGCTTTAAATAAAGCTGATTTAATTAATGAATAAAGCTGTGATATTCATAAAAGCTATTATTTACATTTTCTTTTTAGAAAAATGTTATTTCATATTTATTTCAATTCATATAGTCACGTGCTGTAAAATTACATGTTTACAGTTTAATTTGCATTCACAGCTCATTTATTTTTTCATTTGCGTTTTCCCTCTCCTTTGTAACGTACACAAGCAGCTTAAATTTAATTCTTATTGTTAAAAAATATGATAAAATTATTTTTTTAATTCATGAACAATAGAAATTTAATGGGTTGATTAATATATAAGAATCACTAAAAAGATAATTTTTTGATCTTTAATGCAATGTAAAAATCAATTTTGTGCTGTAGTATTTTCAAAAGTTAAGGGGAAAAAACGTCGAAATTGCGCTTAATTTTAAATTAATACAAATTCGAATTAAAAATTCGAAAAAATCACTGCGTTGTGCATATTTCCGACCCCCAAAGTATATATGTGCCAAATTTGGTAGCTGTAGGTCCAACGTTCTGGCCTGAGAGAGCCAACACACACATTGGGCTTTATTATAAGTAAAGATGATCTGAGTTTTAACTATTTTGAAATAAATGTCTTGTTGTAATTTATATATATTTGCTAAAATCTTTACTTATCCTTAGCTTAAATTTATAAAAATAATTTATCACAATTTAACAAGTTTGATTGTTGTGGTAAGACAGAAAAGACTCAGCTTGTTGATCACCAGATACTTCCGATTTAAACCAATATAAAATAACTGTGTTAACACGGTGAAATTGTATCAGAATTAAAATCGGCATTTAGACTGCATTAACAAATACAGGGAAAAAACTGCTCATGCACCAACAACAATCTCAGGCTCTTCCTTTCTGAACACTTGTTTTTAGCATAATCAACTGAAATTAAAAGTATCGTTAGCGGTTTTAAAATGAACAATTATCAATTCATTTCAGCTATTTCGGAATGATTTTTTCATTTTTCCGAATTCCGTTTTTAGGAAAATGTTTCGAAATATTCAAGTTACGTTTCATTACTTTTGTCTTATCTAAAAATGTGTTGAATTTTATTCCCAAAATTTGGATTTCAGTTTTCATAATTTTATTGATTAAATTAAAAGCCGATTCAAGAACAATTGAAGGGTTTGCTGCAAAAAGGATGTAGCTCCAAACTGGGGGAATTTAGAATAACATGCACTTTGTTAGTTACATATGGTTAAAACAAAAACCCTTGTTCATTTGGTGCCAAGAAGATGTAGCTCCAATCTTAGTTCTCGCATTACTTAAGGGATGGAGCCGTCTGTCTCATTGGAATTTTCAGACGTTTTTATGTAAATTTGAATAATTGAAGCTACCTCTTTTTTGCAGCAAACCCTTCAAATGTTTTTGCTTGGAATAGTTTATTGATATTGTTAATTTTGGACAATATTACAAACCATACTATTAAACGTAAAATAAATGGCGTTTCTTGATTATCCAATAGACTTATAGCTTCGTATACTGTAATATTATCGCTATTTGTGTTAATAAATCCCCTTGTAGGGTATTATAAATTTGATCTAACTGTGCATACACGACTTTAACCGAATCCTCTAGGTTTTCTAAAGATTATCGCATAGTGGTTTAAGAGTAATATTTAAGTGCTTTTGGAGAATTTCCAATCTTTTTGTAGATGCAGGAAATAAGCAATATAAAAAATTGTAAGATTAAAAAAAAAATTACAATATATATTGCTGGAAGCAATAACGCAGTTTAATAAATTAAAAGATTGCGATAGAAAAGGCACATGAATTGCATGTGGATTTAGAACAATTATTTCAGATTGTACACTTTTATATTTCCCGTTCATGTTGCTACCGTTGTGGTATGCCTATCTTTTACACTTCATAGCACCTAAAATCAGCCCATTTAATCTTTTCAATGGAGTTTTTGCTAGTTCTTCTCCAATCACATCAGATACTTTAATAAATTTTATAAATGACTCAATTACAGTTAATCTTTTCTCTTTAAAATTTAAAAATTTAGTAATGATTGGTTCGTTCCTTAGAAAATTAACAAATATATAATCCATTTGGTTATAGTATGTAGCTACTCTTATGAAATATTTAATTTTGTTAAGAACATTTCATATCACAGGAATAATTTGTCTTTGTGATTTATGTGCTAAATGATGCACAATTCGATTTTTTAAATTCTGTTTTTGCAAAAAAATGTACTTATTAAATAATTCGATTAAAATTTAAAAAATTATATTATTATGAATTCTTATTATTTTCTTAGATTCCATGAAATGGAACATTATGACATGATATAAATAGAATCTCATCTACAATATTTTAAAAAAGTAATTTAAGTCGTTTCTTTTCCAAATTTATATTGACTTGTTTCATCAGTAGTCGAACATAATTTTAATCGTTTTAATAATTCATTCCAACCAATAGAGGAATTAAATAGATAAATAAAATGCTCATGAGCTTCAGTTACAGTCGACAACTTCCTCCTGTTATTATAGCCACCTATAAATTGCGTGGATTGCGTTTCCTTATCTTTTGGAAAATAGTATACAATAAAAACAAAATACCAAAATTGCGTTTTTAAATAAATTAATAGCAGTGAAGCTGAATTTCACCATTTGGCCTTTTTAAAAATATAGAGCATATACTGCTAATTTCATATCCAATTCTCACTTTTTTAAATTTAATTATTTTTAACATGAGCTTAACAAAATCGCTTCCCACACCAAGAACGAAGAATAAAAATCCTTAATGCTTGTAACATTCTTTTAAAGATATCTAAGATTCCTTTGCCAAAATCGACACAGGGCAGAAAAAAAAATCACAGAGCTTAAAAAATTTCAGAATTTTATAATAAAATTATTAAAAAGACAAATTTTGGTCTCTTTTGCTCTTGTATTGCGATATAGATTCACACATCTCCCATAGTTTTTTATCTTCTTCTATCCCTAATATCCCCTTGGCGAAATAAATAGAAGTTAAAATTTCAAAAGTCCTCTTTTTTTTTTTCAACAAAGCATCTGTAAAATTATATATATACTAGCTATTATCCGCGACTCTGCTCGCGTGGAAATTTTGATGTATGCGTACAAAAAACTATAAAATAATGACAAATAAAAAATTAATAATAAACCTAAAATCAAAATGATACATTTAAAAGTATAAACATGCACAAAAAATATATAACATAAATAAAATTTAATAACGAAAACACACAACTAACGTAAAAACAATTTATTTACATTGTATATCCGAAATAAAACAAAACAGGGAATCAAGTCTGGTCAAATCCATTTTATTTATTGATAGAGATTGAGATAGCAACAAAAGTATTATACACATCATTTTTAAGCTTTTAATTTAAATGAAAACACAGTTGTCAACAATCAGGCGTGAACTTTCAACGCCAGTTGACGTAACGCACACGTCTGACTTTCCTACGCCAGTTGGGACAACGCAATGCAGATTAGAAATTTTTTATTTCCTTTATTCTGATTTTTTAAACTTAAAAGTACTTCAGAATGAATACGAAAGATTGATTCATTAACAACAATTGGTTTTAAATACATCAAACACAAAGAAAATAAATAGACTCGTTTTGAATAATCGGTCGAAATTCTGCTAAGCCTAACCTCATTTCTGTTGGGGAACTGGAGCCTTACTCATCTTTGGCGTGATTTTGTCTCAGCCTTTTGGTGCGAAAGTTAGTTTTTAATTAATAAAAAATTAATCATTCAATTAACCGGAATCTATGCTCTATTCCTGATAATGATCTATCTTTGTGTTAAATTTCATCCAGTTCAGTTCAGCCGTGATTGAGTAACAAATATCCCTCCATTCAAACTTTCACATTTATAATAGTAGTATAGATATGTGTGTGTAGTTATATTCCAAAAGATAATTTCAATTCTAATTAATTTAAAATTTTATCCTAATTTAGCCCATATACATTCATTCTAAAATGTCCTCTTACTTCCTGATCCAATTCCACATTTTTTATTTAATTAATTCAACACGAGTTTTAGAAATGCTGAAGTCGATAAGTTTCCACACACCGAGTAAAGGATTAAAAAACTATCAATCCAAGCGAATTCTTTTTAAAAGGTACCTGGATTTTCCAATCCTAAATCAGCATGAGTAAATAAATCCCTATCAAAATCTCACAATATATAATCATGGAGATAAATATTTCTGCTCTCTTTCGTTTCACTGCGAACAGAGCCAGTTTTGTTTGCATTTCTTGTACATAAATTATGCCTCTTGAGATGGAATAAAAATGGTTTAACAATTCAAAGTGTCTTCTTTCTCTCCGGTCTTTGCTTAAAAAATTATGCTTACATATATATGTAATTAAATTTCCTTATCCAAATCATATTTATTTATTTCAAATACACGTTATAAAAATATTTCTGACGATTCTGTTTTTTACGTCACGAGCGAAGGGGTAAAAATTCTTAACACCTAGCCATCCTTTAAAAAAATATTTAAGAATCTCTTTCCTCAGTAGACGAGTGTCAAAGAACTCTCTATCAAAATCTCTTAGTTGAACCACTAAAAAGAATTTGTTATTTTTCTCTTGTGTTCAAAACCAAATTCATCTCCATGTAGAAACCTTGCCCTTCTGTATAAAAATAAAATGTTTATTTCAAAAACATAATCGTTTCGGCATGCATTTACAAAAATTAAGCTATATATATAATTTCATTTAAATAATTATAAATATTGTATGAATAAATGAAATAAAAATTTCTACGTATTCATCAATATAATTGTATTGACAAAATAAATTAGACTTTTAACCTGTGATTTCACTGACAATTTTATTTCAGGTAGAAATGGAGAATTAAAGACTACAATTTACTTTCTTCAAAAGATAACTGTTAGTTTCTACTGTCACAATATAAGTAAAGAGAAGGGAACACCATCGCCTTTCTCTGTATATACATCATTTTGTCATGTTCAGGCATAATCAGCCTCCCTTTCATTCTTACCTTGAGATGCAGCAAAATAATTCGGAATAACATAAGTAGAGTCAGCAAATAGTTTTTATCTGTATTTGTATCAGATCATGAGATTTTTAATACGAAGTCGCAGATTATTGTAATAAAGTGAAGATAGGTTTCCCAATAGTTATATGGCTACTGCAGATAGTATCTTTAAAGAATACTCCACCGGTGGGAGAAAGATATTCCATTTGAGAAAAACATTTTCATAAAATATTATAATTATTGTTAATTTTACAATAAATATATATATATTTAAGCAATTAAAATAATTCGATTTGCTAAAAGCCAATAAACTGATTATAAGTTTCTGATATAATATATTTGCTCTTTAGGTTCAGTGAAATACCTCCTAAGATTGTGGATATGGATAAAGCAGAAGATGACGAAATCATTTTGCAAGAGGTGATAGTTGAAAAAAACAATATCAGAGCACCAGCCGTCGTTAGATCTAACAGCCTTCAAATACCGGGAACTTCTGTAGGCCCTAAGAAGGATACTTTGTCAAAAGTAGGCATGCTTATAGGTTTAAGTCCAAAAATAGCGCCGAAGTTTCCTCGAGAAAAATTGAAAAGCATGTTTAAAAAGAGGAGGTTATCAGCAGCACTTCCTTTTCACAAAATAAAGGGTGTTCGCTTTAGCAGGGATACCAAAGATGATGACGAATCAGAAAGTGAATCGCTATTAAATGTCAGTGATCATGAAGCACTTGAAGTAGCAATCACATTGTCGAGTCCAGAACTAACGGAAGCTGAGAAAGAATCAGGGACACATCCTTATTATTTTACTCAACAAACAATAACATCTTCAAAGCAACTACCAATGGAAAGAGCTTTTACTGTACGGCAATCTAGCTTGACAAGATCCGAATCTGAAGAAGAAAAGATATCGAAAGCGCTTAAAGTTAAATTGTGCATACCTAGAACTAGTAGTTTACCAAATATTCAAAGATCAGATTCCATAAGTCCATACATACACGATCCAATAATAGCATCTTCGTTAAAGAAAATTTCGAAAGTTGAACAGAAAAAGAAATCGAAAAGAAAAACAAAACGTAGAAAATCTCCTCCTTTGAAATCCGAACCCTTTCCAGGTGACACATCAGACCACAGCGATAGAGAAATGCCTGGTGGTAAAGAAATTGCATCTGATAGTGATTCACCTTCAAGAAGAAATACACTTCCTCAAATAACTCTAACTAGGTGTGATCGCCAAGCATCCCAACATCTAGATCTAGCCATATCACCAAATCATTCAAGTAGTCAAAGTTCCGATTCTGGAATGCAAGAAAGTACGCAAACGTCGCCGTCACAACCATCAAAAATCGAAGAGCGCATACCAAGCACATGTACTGAAAAAGCTAAAGATTTGCATTCCAAATCGGCAAGTGATTCTTCAAAACATCGAAAAGTCAAAGACAGCACAGTTGCGAAAGAGCCAATTACGAAAAAAGATGAACCCAGAACTGCAACACAAGAGCGTCCTCAAGGTTCAGTCATTATTCCCATCGAAGAAGAAGCACTTCCAAAAGTATCACCCGAAGAAGCTCAAAAACAAGACCATTCCAGACCTCGTAAAGCACCTACACACCTGAAACTTCAAATAAAACCAGATTCAAAAGAAACAGTTGAATCAAAGGTAGAGTCTCCGGCAGGAGCTTTGAGAAAAGAATCCCCTCAATCCCCTGTTCGTTCACCTCTTTTAGAACCATCACTCCCCCAGACTTATAAAACAGCTGCCACAGGAAAGACCCCAGAGCTGCATTCCATGCCAACATCCGTAATTTCCGCACGTGAAAGTGCATCAGCTTCCGACGGAATATCGAAGAGAAGTCAACCTAAACGAAAATCGCCTCCTCCACCAAGAAGATCGTCGCCTTCTCCTGTACGACCGGAAACTCTGAGGTTTGCAACAAAGAGAGGTTCGGTTCCATCCAAAAAAATAGCTGGCATTTCACTAGCACCATCAAAACCAAAAAGTCCTTCTACTGACATTCCCAGAGGTGCAAAAGTAGAAAGAAGTACATCATTTCCAAAGCCTGCAATAAAACTAATCACGCCTTCACAAAGCTCCCCAACGACAGAAGGCCCTTTAACTCCTGAAACTCCGAAATATTTTGGCACAGAGTCTTCGAAAGATATCCAGGAAAGTAAAGACCAGAAAAGTTCTCAGCCCCCGGATGCTCCAAAGCGACAAAAACCACATTCAAGTAGCAAAGAAAAGAAATGATTTTTACTATACTGAAGGTAAAAGGCAGCAAATTTGCCGGTAAAAACAGACTCAAAAGGGATCAGCAGTTCCACGAGCCGACTCCTCGTCACACTGAGAGAAAAGAGGCAGTATACCTCTTAGATGGGAAATGAGGTTATAACAATCAATTAACCTCACTAAGTACAATGCCAAAATATTTATTCTCCTTTTTTGGTGGATGAAAACAACGAGATCTTGTACAACATTAAAAATCGGAAGAATATGTAATTTTCATACATTGCTATGGAAATCAATGTAAACAAGAAAGACAGCAAGAAAGCCAAGTACTTAATATATTAATTTTTCGATATTCGATTCTCAAATATTTTAAATAAAGTTGAGAACTCCCAAACCCTCCGAGGAAGGATAGCAAGGAAAGGAATAGTTCATTGTACCATAACAATGAAGCCCATGAAGTTAAGATGAAGATGCTATAAAAAACGAAAATCAGGGATCTGATTCATTCCTTTCAATGTGTGAAGTGTTCCTAGCAGATATATGTAGTTTTTACTAGTATGCAGTATGAGAACGGCAATCTTTAGGTCTCAACTGCAACAATGGTCGATGAAGAAATAAAGGGAAGTTACCAGGATTGTTATTGAAGGACAGTCAAAATGTTTCTTGTCTTTTAAAATTTATTTCTATGTTATTTATAATTTAAGACAAATGTATTAAGTAATAAATCAAGAATAAAAATTCTGAAAATAAACCATGGATATTAATATTAGTTTATTCTGTATTTTAAAACCAACTTCATCAACAATAAAAAGAAAAACAAAATTGTAATAGGTTTTTATTAAAATCTTTATTTTCATACCCATAATAAAATATACATGAGAAGATTCAGGATACCAAATTTAAGTAGTAAGATAGTCATTAAATGCACCAGTAAAAATTGTCATTAATCAGCAAGTTAAATGACATTGTTAACAACCTGACAATAACAACATATAGAAGTCATTAATAAATTCAGCAAAATAAGATGTATGAAATAAAGAGGAAGCAAAATTAATACACTCTACAATTGTTTTGGAATGTTCTCTCATTATTTTTAAAACCAATAAATATATTTGCCTTATTTATTTCAAGAAAATAAATGCAATATGGCTTTAAACATGAAATAAAAGAAACATCAGATTTATTTAAATGCTGCTATTTGATTCTAGTGATATTCTTTATTTTTCATTAATTCCAAACACTAAAAAACGTATTTTACCATGGTATGACAATTCAAAATTCTAGAACAAATATTATCTTGTTCAAATTAAATAGAAAGTAAAGGGGCAAAAAGGACCAATATAATAATTGAAATAATAAAACAGATCTATGATTTTTTTATTGGTGTACTTATTCAGCATTCCTTTTTTTGAGTATGATGTCAATAACTGCAGTTTATAATTTATTCATAAAATATTAACAATAAATGATGTTATTCTACTACAAATAACATTTTTCAATACAACAAAATGTTTTTATAAAAACGATTTAAAAATAACATAAAAGTGAGTTAATTATGTAAAATAATCTAAATAATAATAGTCTTACTCGGAAATCCTTAACTTCACACATACACAAAATGCAATAAATCAGATGGCATGAAATGGAACAATATATTAATTTAACCATATTAATATTTAAATTTTGTAATACAGTTAGATTTCGATACTTAAAGCAAACAGTTGTCCAACTTGAACTAAAATGAAAAATGTTTTCTACAATATATCTCTTTTTGTGGAGAAAAAAAGTATAAATTTTAGTAAATAATAATTTTAAAAAAAATCATCTTTTCTCCATATATTCATTTTAATAAGAACAGAAGAAATAAATTTTTTTCATTCTAATTATACCTCAACAGAGGTGGGAGAAGAAAATATTTCAATAAATAAATATCACTAAATAGAAAAATTAAAATATTGAACAGTGATCTTACAAAAAGTTTTCTCACCAATAGTAATTATTTTCTTCAGCATAAAATATTTATCACACAAGAGTCTAAATTAAAGACTAGAGTAACCTTCAGGTACCAAAGATCCCCCCCCCCACTAAACTGGAAAAAAAAAGTTTATGTTTTACAAATAATGAAAAAGCATGGAAATAAGTTATTAAAAAATATAAAAAAATATGAACAAAATTTTATAAAAATATCTATTAGTATCACATAGCAGGAGCAAAAAGCAATGAAGCAGTTTGATTCAGGAACATTCTTCCTCAGGTATCCAGATGGTTATAGAATCATCTGTATTTGCACTCGCTAAAATAGTTTTATAAGCAGATATCTGGATAGAGAGAAAAAAGAAATGATTTTTAAGGAATAGTAATCACATTTTCCAATAAAAAGAATTTGCATCAAATCTTGTAATATTGAAATACACTATAATTTTTTTTGGTGAATTGCAATTTAAATACTTTTTATAAAAAAAATCATTTTGCAAGAAGTAGCAAATTTAAATATTTCTTTTGAATTGTTCAGGCATTTTTACAGTCAAAATATTTTCTTTTTAAAATCAAATTTCTAAAAGAAATTCCAATACAATTCTTTCGTATTAAGAGACCAGATATTTTTAATACTATTTATTAATAAATATATCAACTGAAGCTTCCTAAACCTTAAATATTTTTAAAATTTTAAGCCAACTTTTATTAATCCTAGAAAACAGAGTAAAACAGCAAAAAGGGAGGGAGGAGGGGGAGGCTGTATAAATATGAAAAGTCAGCTTGATGTTAAAGACTAATTGCTACAGACAATTGTCTCTTTTCACAATATAAAATGTTTTTAAAATGTACAGTTAAATTTAATATTATTCTTTCAATAATTTTAAAACTTCATATTATTAAATGATGATAATAATAAATGATTAGAATATGATCAGTGGCAAAAAATTCACAGTCACTGAAGTAATAAAATTTTCTAATATTATTCAGAATCATATATTTTCTATGAATACAAATACAATGTTTAAGATATATAAAAATAAATAATTTATATACTATATCATAGGTGTATAGTTACTATTCTTTAAAAATTTCTTCACAATAAAAAATAATCAAACATTCACAAAATAACTGACTAAATTTAGAATAGTAAAATTTTAACTAAATTTCAGAATTTACAACAGAAAAAAATTATATATTAATGCCATAAATGCAAAATTAATAACAACATTGAAACTCACTTTCGAAACTTCAGAAGCACAGTTTAATACAGCAATAGGTTGTGGATCAGCATTAGGCTCTAAAACTCGAATGGTTTTATCTGTTGAGCTGGTGATTATGGAACCAAGGGAATGCTGTATACCAGTAACTTTGAATTTATGCCCTGTCTCATAAGTCTACAAAATTATACAATTTCAAAAACGTAAGCATTTGCAGATTTATATCTCAACATTTAATTATGGGAGAAAATTTTTAAATGAATACATACTTGAACTAATTCAAAAGTTTGTTCAGTAGGGTCAATAACATGAAAAAATCCCAAAACATCACCAACTAATATCTGACGAAAATCATAAGACATTGAAAGAGGAAATCCCTCAAACTATAGAAAAAAAAAAATAATGAAACATTTTACTTAAAAAATATAAGTAAATGAAAAAATTCTTTGGCATGGAAAAGTTTTGACAAAATATTTTATTGCAATTAAGTACACAGATAGGTTGACATTATAGAAATAGGAACATTTAATAGTTAAGGTATATACACATGATTAACTGAAAGTTCCCTCAATGCAGGCTATAACATGCAGAATAACATAAAACTATTATGCCTTCTTAGAACTATATAATTCTCATAATGTGAATTCATACTGGAATGAGGCAGTTAAAATCTCTAAGCAGTAGGTTTTTACTCTTCAAGCAACACTATTTGCAAGTGTTAGGTAGTTGTCAGTAGAGAAAGTATTTCTCTAAGCAAGGGAAGGCATAAAATGCCTTTTTTTGGCAAAAGGTGTAAGAGAAACCGACATTTAGAGTTGAAAGTAAAACATGAAGAGCAGTTTTTCAATAATAATTTTTGAATTTTAATAATTAACTGATTTTTACACTAAAAAAAACAATAGATCACAATGTGACACACAGCCCATTGAAACCACTTTCATAATAGTTCATAATAGTTGTGTAATATATGGTGCAAAATTTTTTATTAAAAATAATAAGTAATTCATTATTAAATGAACAATTTTATAATGATAAAAGATCTACAAATACATGGACATTTATATGCAAACATAGATATGTAAAAATAAATACTCCTTTAAATTAATTTTTATTAAGAATAAAATGATTCAGTTTCCTAATTAAATACTTTTCATATTTATTATGTTGTTTATTTCTTTACACAGCACCTTTTCAAACTTAGGGCCATGGAAGTTTTTTTTAAAAAAAAATACTTTACAAGATAATTAATATAAAATGAGTATTAATGTTTTTAAATCTGTACAACATATTAATCTGAGGATTCTATATTAAAATCTAACTAAAAAAAAGATCATTGAGATGCTAATCAATGTATAAAAAAGATTTATAGTGTTTCAGAATTTTGCAAATATATTTTTATGTCTGCTTTTGATTAATAAATTTTCAATTATTACAAAAAGGGAAAAATAAAATTATTGATTCATATTTTAAATAATTAAATTATGTTAAAAGTAAAGTTTAATAATATAATTGTAGAAACCCATCAAGATTATTAAAAAAAAACCTTCTAACAATTTATTTGTGATGGACATTTTAGTATTTTCTTAATGACCTGGATATATATACCTACAGTGCGATTGGTAAAGCTCTTTTAAATTCAAAATGAGGTCTCATATATCCAGGGAAGTAACGTGTACCAATAGTAAAGTGTTTATGCAGAATTTATTAAGACAGGTTACAGTGACTCTAGAAGTGAAATATGAAAGTTTCAAAAAATAATGGAGAAGGGTCAAAAAGCTTAATTAGAAAAGTATAAACAATACCATAGTAAAAACACGGGAAAAAATATGGAGTTACCTGTAACGGAACTTCCTGTGACTTGAAAAATAGTTTGTCCTAAAACTGAAAATTGTATCTGCCAATAGCCTGCACCCTCAACTTTAACATGTATTAGATGGAAATGATTAAAATTATTACTAAGTAATTTTCTTTACTGTTATTTAATTTTTATAGATTACTTTTCTTGTTTAACATAGAATATTTTAACCTGATTAAGATTTAAATTTAATTAATAGGTGAACTGTCTAATTATAGTAAAGTAATAAATTAGAAAATAGCTATAAAAATATTTGCAAAATTCTTCACCTGTAGAGTCTTTACTGTTTTTCTGGCAATTTTGTCATAAACAATCACAGTATTATCTTCACTTCCAGATATAATAAATTTTTCATCAGATGCAATACATATGACAGGTTTTTTGTGATGTATATGTTGTATCACAGGGGAACAGCTCACTCTAGGATCAAATAAGCAAACCCTTTTTCCATAACAACCACATGCTAAAGAATTATGAGAAAATGCAAGGCACAAAATAGGTGATGTAAGGCTGAAAATAAGAATTAATTTCATTATGCACATTAACCATCTATTAACAGATTTTAAACAAAATCATTTTTAAAGAAACCTTTCCAAAGAAATTACTTAGATGAAACAAAAATGAATATATTTCATAATTTTACAAGTTTGGATAGGAATGAAACATTTGTAGAATCCCCATTCAATGAATTCTTATTAAAGAAAGTTTTCTATTAAATAATTTTTTTCTACTAAATCCTGATTCCAAGTAGCATTTATATATTATTTACTTTTCACATGATAAATATTTTCTATACAACAAAATTTTCTTTCTGTGCTTCATGATTTCTTGCTTTA
>JAPMOQ010031793.1:106558-140435 GCA_026543055.1 Argiope trifasciata
TTATTTTGAGATTTAAAAAGTCCTTTTTTTTTTATACAGATTGTAATTGCGGTTACATTCAAATGATGTATTATAATCTGATAAAAATCCACTTAATCAATTGATAAACTACCAAGACATCCAAAAAAGAGCAGCTCTGCAATTTTTAATAATAAACTAATAAAAATCTAAGGATCAAATTCAATGTTGCTATTACAAATAAACTGCTATATTTAATGTCCATTAAAAGTAAACTTTTAATTATTTGTGTTCTGATAGCAAAGCAACTAATTCTAATAGCAGAACAATTTTTATTCTTTTAATTATTTAAGTGAGAGAAATAAAGCTTATTAATAGAACAATAACAAGGAATTATAATTCATGGACATTTTAATTGAAAAATTTAAAGACCAAAGAATGATTTACAATTTGAAAGCTTACAATCCTATTTAAACTTTTTACACAGCTGAAAAACACTTCATAGCATTTGGGGGGGGGGAATTATAATACTTAGCATAGCATTTATGCATCCTAAATATATTTTTGTAATTCTTGTTTATGAAAACAAACATTTTGATAACAAATATATAATTATTTTGATTATATAATAATATAACATTGTAAAAAAATTGATGTATTCAGATACATGGCAAAAACCTAAAATGCATTCCTCTTTTAAAAATATAAAGTACTTTTACATAAGCTCTGAAAACGTTCATACGATTTTAATATTATTAAATCTTTAATATTCAGTGGACATTCTGAAATTAACTATATTATACATACATATTAATAATAATAAAATATTTGAGTCATTGGCATTGTGTCATGCATTTTGAGCATTATTAATAATTATATTACTTTCTAGATTATAATATACTGACAAATTTTTTAATGCTTTTTCAAAAAAATGAGTTTTTAACAAATGCATATTCGCCATAACAATAAATAAGTCAGTGATGTATCAATCACTTGGATATGGACAAATGGTTCTACAAAGAAATTACTCCTATGCATCAAACAGTATTACTGTAAAAACATCCGCAATTATGACATATATTATTGCTTTTAAAATATAAAATCAAATTTTGCTGTAGTCGTTTTAAAATGTTATGAAACAAGTCATTAAAAATTTGTGATTGTTTTGGTAACGGATGAATGATTTAACAATTAAAATTTTTAGGGATTAAGTTAAGTATGTATAGAATCATATTGAAATTTTCTTTTATATTAAACTTTATGCAAACATAAAACTAAAAAGTGGCATTAAAGACAGATCTCTTATATTTAATTTTTCTAAAGGAGAGAAAAAAAAATTCGAATTCAATAGCGCCAAACTCATTTTCTTACTTTTTCAATCTTAACTAATTATACATCTGCAGCATAGTAGAGATGTAACTTGCAAGAACAATAAAACGTTCAATTTTTACAGCATATGACAAGTTGTCTAACAAATAAAAACAAAAATAAAAATGAAAATAGAACTTGAAGAAAATATTCTTACTGCCATACAAGGAAAGATAATCTAATGATACTTAAATTTATATTATTGGTTATAAAATTAATTTTTCAACTAATTAAATCAACTACTTAATATAAATTAAATAATAAATATAAGATAATAATTAAATAATAAAAAAATTTAATTCATTAGTATTTCTAAATTTCAGAGGAAAGCAAATCTTTCCATCAAAATGGAAATTCTAAAAAATTTAACTACAGAAAATAATGTTTTCTTATTTCGTATATTTTTATAAGTTCCAAGAAAAAAGTAAAATTCAAAACTTTTTAAATTCCTAAAAGAAATTTTTTCTCTTTTTTGTGCGCAAAATCAAGTTTTGAGACTCGCTTTAAATATTCTGAAAGCAAAGAGAAAGGTCAACAAAGAAAAACATTCTTAGTCCATATTCATAATAATTTTTGTCCATATTCATCATATTCTCTTTTTCAAATTTGTATTAAAAGTTATTTAATATCAAATCAGCTGTACAGAAACCGAAAATAGATCCCCTCATCGCTAAAATGGGTTGTCTAGTTATAGTGCGACCAAAGTTTGTTTCAAAATTAGGTTTTTAAATAAATTTTCGCAAGCTCCAATTTTTGTTTTTCAAAATTTAAAATTTCTCAAATCGCAGAATGAACTCCTGAATACCAAATGTTTTTTGATTTACTCCAAAATAATTGAGTTATAAGATAAATTCGGCTTAAGGATTTGTACAGGCCTAATATGGCTGCGTAACTTCACAAAGTTGCATCTCCTTAAAATTTCTCTCTCGAGATTTTTTGATTGGGATGGGAATTTCATTCTGCTCTGCGAAGTACAATTTCTGTTTTAGGTTGTGACTTGTTAGATATGTGGGTAGAATAAGTGTATATTTTTTCTCATTTGCAATAGAATATATAACAGTGTTTTGAATTAATGCATTTGGAAAATAAAACTTAGATTTCAGCTATTGCTAAATTTTCGATAAGTCTTTATAGAATTAATCATGAAGATGGCTGATACATCAAGCATCTTAAGGCGAAATCGACCAGGTACTAAAGCTCAGGTAAGTTAAAAACCATGTTTAAAATAATTTTCATGCATTTTATATAATTAAATTTGAAGTACTATAATGTATGTCAGTTCACCGATTTTGTAAAATATATGTTAATTAATGGGTTGAACACAGAATCCCTTCCCTTGTATGAAAAGCAGACGATTTTTATTGAAGTTTCTCTTTAGTAGTCTATTAATGCTTGGAATTTAACATAAATTCGGCGCTACAAATTTTATTGACTGAGTATTAAATAGAAACAGAAGCTTTTTTTGTTTAATTATTAAGTTAGTGTAATCTTTATTTTTGTGTGATTTGTAGACATGACCTGCTAGAATGAAATATTTTTATTATGAAATTCCTAAACTATAGTTTACTGAGATATCCTTTGTTTCATGTTTTAATTTACATTTTTTGTATTGTTCTCTCATATAAGTGTAATTTTTGTGCATTACAATTGAATCTATGATTATACCATCAAAGACATTTTAGATAGTGTTTATTTTTTGTGATATAAAAGAAAAATGTATTGATGCAATAATTTTTAAGAGTTCTAGTAGGGATGTATAATAATAAATATTACAATTTATCGTATTTTTTAAATGTAGAAATTTGTTCTTTTAATTTTTCAACTACATTTTAAAATTTTGTCATGTTTATGATTTCAATTAGAATTTTTTTTAACTTTTCCAATTTTTAAAAGATTTTGTTTATTTTCTGTGTATATCATAATTTTCATTTAACTGCATTTTAACAATAATTGTTTTATAATTACTTGAATTTTGGTTTTCACTTCCAACTTCTGAGCTCATACTTTGGCAAGGGAAATTGAATAAAAATGCAGAAATGTTCTCATGCCTTTCAGAATTTACTAATGAAAATAATATAGATTCTTTGTTATTTTTAAAATATTTCTCATCCTTTGATAAAATTTGTTAAACTTTACGAAAAGGTATGAAAAATATCCAGAAAATGAATCAGGTCAGATCCCTGATCCATTTTTGTTTCATATAATTAATTCCAATAACCTTTTAAAGGAAAAAGAACAGATAATTGATGTTTCAAGCGATGAAACACTGCATAATAAATTTGACTCTGATTTGCCAAAAATTTTGGTTATTAATTAGAATCAATATTTTGATTCAATTTATGTTGACTTACCTCTTTGAATCCTGCTTTTGAAAAGAAATTATCAATAGAGATATTGCTAGATTGAATCCAGAGGATGACTTATGGCTTGCAGTTTCCGATACAGATTTAAACATATGAGCAATCATCAGCTATTTGCAAGCACATACTTCACATTGACCTCTTATAATGTAAAGTATTTTTTATTTTAAAAAATATTTTGCACTTATCTATATAAACAAATCATTGTTTCAAAAAATTGTTATTGATTTATTAACTAATTTTTATGTTGTTAAAACTATAAAATTTTTATGATGGTGTGGTGACATCTTAAGTTAATTACTGCCACTAAACATCGGTGATCACTTTTGTATAGGGGATATGTTACTGGGCTGCAAATCATAAGCTCGCAAGTTCGATCCTTGGCAGAATTCAACTTCCACAAAAGCACAATTCCAACCAACACCATCACCAAAATGGGTTTTAAGTTTAGTGTGTTATTTTAAAAAGTAGTTATTTCAACTGATGATGTCACTTCACTCTTTTAAAAACACCCTATAAGAGCAAATCCCGAAGAATTTCATTGAAACTTTGTTGATGATTAAACAAAAATTCTATTGTTTATCCAGGGGGCATGAAAAATTTTAATACGAAATAGGGGGTCACAAATGAAAATAGTTTGCACGCCACTAGCTTAGAGCACAAATAAAGTTATTGTTAACTATTAAAAAAACTAAACTAAAAAAAACTACTTAAAAACTAAATATAAAAAATTCCAAGTAGAATTTATATTTTTTAGATAGTTCTGTTATCTTGTACAAAATCTTTTGAGCTTCTGCTCTCATAAGGGAGATTTTAAAGTCAAATAAGAATGGCACTGTTTGGGATCAGTACAAGAAAAAGGATCTTATAATGGAATAAAGGGTCTAGTAAAATTGCTGGTTGCTCATGTAGTTTACAAAGATAACATAAAATCAAATTTAAATGCCGTGTCAATTTTTGAATTACCAGTTGAAAATATGAAGGTAAACTTTGCACATTCAATCTAAGAAGAATATGATGAATCGTAATTGTGCTTGAATAGTTGCTTTGACCAAATATTGACTACCCAAGGAACCCAGTTTTCTGATGTGCTCATTTCCATCTATTTCAAAATTATTGTTGAATTATATTTTAGCTTATTTATGAGGTTGGAAAAAAAAAAAAAAAATGGAACTGGGCTATATTTTGCATAAAGATGATGAATTCGATACAGGAAAAATTATTTTTCTACATTCGCCTGGACTATCTGCAGCATTCTCTTATCCAAGAAATGGTGTTCTTAGGATGTCAGTAGTGGAATTGAATCTTACATCTATCACTGAAAAAAGCTACTTTTTACTTGAAAATAATGAATGTTCAACAAATATAACTTTTTTAAACTTCATAAGTTTAATACATCCTGATGCTTAATGAGTTTAAAGTAAAATTTATTACTTTATTCTTTCTTCAGTTTTGCATTCTTATTTATTTTTACAGAAGTATAAATACTAGCCATTTTGCATTATTCAACCAAATATAACAAATTAATGGAAACAAGATAGTTTTATTTTATTTCAACAATTAACACAGCATTGTTATGAATTAATATTTTTCCTGATGATTTCCAGAATTAGAGGAGTTAATTTTAAAATATCTACTTAAAAAAAATACTTTTTTGTATTTATAACCCTTTAAAGTGTTGCATAAAAAGCATAAAAGAGTATTAAAAACATTGTAAAATCTGACATTTCTGGTATAATGATGAATATTAAAAAAAATTGTATTTCTGGTTTTTGAGCATTGATTTTGTAAACTTTACATATCTGTAATTCAAAGCCTAGTTTACTTATCTCAATGAAATTTGATATTTTTCCTAATCTATACACTTATAATCTGTATTAAATTTTATGAAAAATGGGAGATGAGGTTTATTTAATGACCTGATATGACAATAGTAAACTTTAATTTTTATGAAGTCATAAATTTGTTTCATTTTTAATTGTATCCTAAAAATCTTTGTTTTTGCTATCTATAGAACTTTTGCAATTGGCCTGAGGAACCATTTGAAGAAATGGACAGTACTTTGGCAGTGCAGCAGGTATGTAAAATTTTTTTTAAATATAATTATTATATATTGGAATAATATCAGGTACGTATCGCATCGTCAATGTTGCTTTTGTGAAATAAATATACAAATATAAAAAATTGTGTTAAATTGATTTTTATAAATGTTTATTTCAACAGAGTTAAAATTTTTGTATTTATTAATTTTTAGGAAAAGCTTATAATATATTTCTTTATATTTATGTTCACACCATTTTTTTTAATTTTAAATTTTAAACTACCTTGAAATTTAGGAAGCTTTTTAAAAAAAAATTAGTAAGATTCAATGAAAATTGTTTACTTCTAATAATGGATTCATAATTATTAAAAATTATATCAACTTTCTCTGTGATATAAATTACTTTGAGCTTAATTCATTAGGAGAAAAAATAGATTCTTTTTAAATAAATATTAAATTTTCTTAAATAAAAGATAGAAAATAATAATAAAAATGTTGAGACAAAGTACTTTGCAAAATTCTGTCTTATTTAAATTTATTCCAATACTGAATACAATAAATGGCTATTGTTTTTCAAATGTATTTTAAAGCTTTAGCTTTTTAAATGTGCTTCAGAAATAAGTAATATGTTAGCTTTCTGAACATAAATTTTATATAAAGGCGAAAAGTAGTTAAGTTTGATATTTTTTATGTATAAAATTATTACATATTAGTTATACAGCCTAAAATGTATATTACAGTTTATTCAACAAACCATTCGAAAACAACCTGCAAATGTCGATGAGATATTGACACCTCCTGATGGCCAAGATGAAGGAGTCTGGAAGTATGAACATCTCAGGTAAAAACTAATAATAAATGTGCATGTGAAACTCTACTATCTGCAGTACTCAATCTTATGGAAACTTGGAAGGCATTATATCTATTTCAGTTTTCTATTTCCCTGCTTTTTTTCCCTGTTGAAAAAAAGTTGGATGTTTTATTTAAAAATACTTAATGACATTCTAAATCAAGTATTAAAAATTATTTGAAATTCTAGATTACATCTATTGTAAAATCATTCTTCAGGTTATTTCTTCTGTGACTTTTGTTATCTGTACTTTCTTGAAGTTGTTGTTTTTTTCAGAATTTTTCATTTATTAAAACTGTCAATGGAGTTTGAGATTAAAAGTTTGCAATTATTTACTTTTATTCACTTGGAAATATTTCTAGATGTTAATTACACTTCTTTAGTAGATTTTTTAAAAATGATTAAAAATTTTACTATCTCTTTGAAGTACATATAAATTTTGAAAACTATGTATTGATTTTCAAATAGACTAATATTTAAAAACTTTTGTGCTGAAAAAGAAAGCCAGCAGTTGTCTGCAAAGGTTAGATGAATTATTTATAAATGTGTTACAATTGCTAGTATTTTGTTTATTTGTAAGTCATTGCTTACTCTTTCTATTTTGACTTTACAATCTTTGGTGAATCATTTCTGCATACATCAGGTCTTGGCATTGTGCCAAAGAATGTAACAATTTCTTATTCTGTTCTATTCGTCTGGAATTCTTGCCTGTTTGTGTTATTCTTTTTTTAAAATCAAATTCTTCAGTGAAGATCATGATTAGTATGCTACATTTCATGCTATGCATTATTACTTTTGTATGAGTTTATCTCAATTGTGTTTTCAAGATCACATTCAAAACTATACTTTCATAAAAAGTCATAAATTATGTTTTAGTTAAGTAAATAATTTATTGTTTAAATGGGAAATCAAATTTTAGTAATTAAAGTACTAATATGTATATACAATGTATAAAATCTGTTGTAATGCAGATCATCAAATTACTAATCTGCAGTAAAAATTATATACTCTAGCAATTTTTTATTACAAAGTTTGGTCTTGAGCATTATTGGCAATCTTTGTGTAGCTTTCATTTGTAAAACTTTGTTAATTATTGATTTAAGTGATGAATTAACGAAGCAAATGCTTTGCTGTAAATAATTTTTTACTGTTCAGGTAATTTTTGTTTTGTGCTTTTAATACTTTTAAAAATTGCAAACAATGCATGGAATTTATTTTATTATATTAATTTTTAAGATCATATTGAAGTTTCTTATTGAAGATTACTTTTTTGTATTAGTTGTATTTATCGTGTTTTGTATTAGTTTTTAGTTAGTGATATTAATTTTAATGAAGTGATTTAAAGGAAATAAAAAGTTGTTTTTGACATTTTCATATTTAATGTAAGGATCTTTTTCTGAGCAGATATTTCCTAACTTGTTATGCAGACATGTATAAATCTAGTCATAAAACTGTTAAGAACATTGTTAATTTATTTAATGTCATATTTTAATGGAATTAAAACTAAGATGTGATAATTTATATTATGTTATTATTATGTTATATTATTATGAATATCTATATTGTTAGAGACAATCATTTTAGATTGTAATTTTTCAATGAGATTCTAAAATTATATTCTTATAATTTCAGATGATTAAATTTTGTTCCTCTTTGTAATACTAGATGTAATACAATTTTTCATTTTTAAATACTTCATATATTAATATTTTGTTTTATAAGGAGTGTGCTCTTAATTTTTGATATACCTTTTTGATTGCAGGCAGTTCTGCATGGAACTTAATGGTTTGGCTGTAAAATTACAGGTAATTTTATTTAATTTTAATTCTTGGCTTACTGGTTTTTAAAAGTTTATTTTTCATTATTTTATTAGCATAAATGTTGTAAAATGAAAACATTTTCTTAATTTGTGTGTAGCTTTAAAGTATTGTTTTTAAGTCTTAAATCAATTAATAATAAGCCAGATCAGAGTAATAGGAAAAGAGAGCTCATTGAATTGAAAATTTGTTTTTATCTTCAAAGACGTTTATTCTCTCCCAACTAAATTTTTAAAGTGTTTTTTTTTTAAAAGTTCATTAGTATATAACTTATAAACAAGCAAACTTATTTTGTAATTAACCAGAAATGGAGAAACTTGAATAATGTTTTATATTTTGCTATTTTTTAAAAACTTGCCATTCATTAAGACTTATGTAGTAAACAGTATGAATGCCATCTTTGTTATAAAATTGGCAGTTACATACAAGAATGACTGATAAATTTTGAATAAGTGAACTCTGATTATGCTATTTAAATTTGATTTTTTTTAGACAGTTTATTACTGTAACAATTTTTATCTCTTTACATTTAGACATAAAAGATCTATTAATATATGTTTTTCTATCAATAAAACTATTCAGCTACTTTTAAATATACTTAACTTTTTGCCATAAGAAAATAAAAGTTTATAAAAATTGATTTGCTATTTTGGTTCATAATTTAAAAAGAAAATTAAAGGTGAAAATGATTTTTTGTGGGAAGGGGAGATATGACTTGAGAAATTCTTGACATCAGAAATTTTACATGAAAAGTTGATACTAGCTACTAAATGAGTTTACATTTTTCTAGCTTGTTTATTTTTCTTTGATGGAACTTTGATATTTTTGTTTGCTTTATGATTATAAGAATTCTTCCATTCTTACTTTGTCCTTGTTTTGTCACCGTTATAATGCATTCTGTCACGACTATCAGGCATTTAAAATCACCATTAAATTTAGATGGGATATTTGAAAAGAATCTTGTTTACATATTTTATTTATTATTAATCTGAATATTTGTTGCGTATAGTTATTAAAAAAATTTAAGTTTATGTAAATTAATTAATAATTTTTAAATGCTGCTGATTATTTTAGTTTCTTGTATTGAGTGATTATATAAAAAGATACCTTAACAATGAATGCAAAGAATGCTTTGAACTACTAAAAAGGATTAAATTTATACCCTCATTTTTTTTTTTTTTTTGTATTCAAAAATTTTAAGATAGAAGTGCAATTTTCTATAAAAGAAATAATCATTTCATTGAAGATTTGAACATTTGTCTTTGAACTTAATTGATTTTTTTATTAGAAATTTTCTCATTATCTATAAAGTTTTTAAAATCACTCTTTATCATCTGTAAATGATTCTTATAAAGATTGGTAGAGTTCATAACTGTTCAGGTCTGCATCATTATATATATAATATATACACACACACCCACATTAAATGCTTTCATTTGTAATTTGATTATATATTCATACGATCTGCTTTGAATGTTTTAAATTGATCCTAAATAGAAGTTCACCTATGATATATATTTAGTTGTTTTAGTGTAATTTGGTTTGGGTTCACCAAAAAATATATGATTCTTTGAGAGTGATTATGATAGCAAATCACTCAAGATTTCTTCATCATGAATATTTGTCTAAACAATTGTTCTTTTGCATTTCTTCTTACACCATGTTGACTTAGAAATAATTGTAACTGTTTTTTTCCTGTATTCCTTAGTTTATATGTATTATTTCAGACTGAATGTAATTCTGAAACATGTACACAAATGACAGCTACTGAACAATGGATATTTTTATGTGCTGCTCATAAAACACCTAAAGAATGTCCTGCCATTGATTATACGCGCCATACTTTAGATGGTGCAGCTTGTCTACTGAATAGTAATAAATACTTTCCTAGCAGGTAATATATTCTCTTTATTCTTTTTTTATTAGAAATATGTCAGTAGGCTTAGAAGTATATATCATTTTAAATATAACTTCATATAGGATTGAAGGTTTTAAAATTTAAGTATAAAAGTAAGAAAATGCACCCTTCAAGTAATTTTTATTCAAAGATTTGTATTTTCTTGATATTGTCTTTAATCATTTGAAATCAATACTAATTGATACTTTTTAAATATTTATGTATTATAATACATAGTAAAAAAGTGTCTCTCAGTATTATATATTGGCAAAAATATTATAATTTTCTTTTAATGCAATTATTTATTATTATTTTAATATAAAGTGTAATACTTCAAATTCTTCCTTCATCAAATTCATTTTCCTTGTTTATTTATTAAAAACACAATAAAAAAGAACCGAATTTGAAAAGGTTAACAAGAGGCTTGAATTTTAATTTTATAAGTTTAATTATTATTTTAAGATATAAAAGTTTTAAAATTTTACATCTGATTATAATTTTTTTATACTTGAAATCATAAAGAGGAAAAGTATTATTTTGTAAACATCCATTTTTGTAATAAGTATTATTCACTCTTTGTTTTTCTGCCATTTATACCTCTTTTGGTTTCTACTCATTAAGCTTAAATGGAAAGTAATTGTATATTCATACAGTTTTATTTTTGAAGTTAACCTCCATCTCTTTTCAGGGTGAGTATAAAGGAATCATCTGTAGCTAAACTAGGTTCAGTATGTAGAAGAGTGTACAGAATATTTTCTCATGCATATTTTCATCACAGAGCAGTATTTGATGAATTTGAGGTAATTATACATTATTTTACTTTTGTTATGATTCTGATTGTCTCTGAAAGTGTGATCTAAAGGGAAGGATATATTCTGCATATTATCTGTGTTGTCTGAATTAATAAAACAATAGATTGAACATCAAATTAAATTAAAATGTAGGTGGAAAGTCGGTAAGGGCAGAATGCTTTTTTTTTTTTTGGATGAAAATATGAATATTTGTCTAGTTGATAAAGGCCCTTTATCTTAATATCTATACTTATAATAAAGCTCAATGTGTGTGTGTTGGTGTTCTACAGGCCAGACCATTGGACCTACAGCTACCAAATTTGGTACATGCATACCTTGGAGGTCGGGAATATGCACCTCGGAGCCCTTTTTTCGAATTTTCAATTAGAATTTGAATTAATTAAAATTTAAGCGAAATTTCGACATTTTTCCTCTATAACTTCCGAAAATATCATTGCACAAACATGATTTTTATATCAATTTAAAAATGAAAAAATTAGCTTTCTAACGGTATCAGTTTTTTTAATTTATAATGTAAGTTTCTATTTTTAACGAATTTTTAAAGAAATATTTTAACCATTTTTTATCACGTGACTGGATAAAATAAAAGAATGCCAGAAGTTCGAATTAAAAAAAAAATTATCATCGCAAATCAAATCTAAAGAAATACAACTTTCAGCATGGGACTGGATAAAATAACATAAATATAAAAAGTGATATTTTCTAAAAAAATAAATGCAAAGCAAAGGATTCTATGATTGTTTGCAATATCTAAATAATTAATTCAATAAATCTTCTTTACGGTAAACCTGATTGAATTTAGACAGGATATGCATTGGAATCCCGATGACTTATTTCTATTATCGATTGCAATATCTGTATCATTAATTCAATGTTTTTTTTTTCATTATAAAATGTGGTAGTTTCTAAAAAAATTGATGCAAAGCTAAGGTTTCTATAAAATCTGCCAGAGCATGTCAAAGGGAAAAAATTAGGTTTTATCATCGTGTTAAACTCATTTTGACAGAAGTTCAAATTTTAAAAAAAACTATCATCGCAAATTAAAAGTTAAAAAATGCAACTTTTAGCACGTGACTGGATAAAATAAAATAAATATAAAATGTGATGTTTTCTTTAAAAAATGCAAGGCAAAGGATTCTATGATCCTTTGTAATATTTAAATCATTAATTGAATAAATAATCTTTATTTAAACAGGGTTAAATTTATACATGATATGCATTCAAATTCCTTTCCAATGGCCAATTTATAAAATTTTATTAATAGGCATGTATATTGTTTAGTACTAATAATTTAATCTAAATGAAGTAAATAACTACATTTTATGTAGTTTGAGTCAAACAATGCTTTTATGAATAATGAATTTTAGATTTCTTCATACTTTGCTCTGTGAGCCATATTTTACAAAATATTTTTATTAATATTTTAAATAAAAGTTGCTACATCAATCAGTCTTCTAAATCAATAATTAAAACTGACTGATTTATAAAATTAAAGAATATTATTAGGAAAACGTGTTCTTTTAGAACTTTCAGTCTTAAAAAAGTCTTAAGAAAATATTAATTTCAGGCCAATCAATGCCGGAGTTACTTCAAGGCTAATGAATATGTGATTTAATTGAAAATTTTAGAACCCATTACTCATGGCGAACCAGCTGGTCGCCAAAGGCGGCTAGTATTTTATAAAATATATGCTTATTATGAAAGGATTAGTTACTTTCAACAACCAGTTACTTGCCCACCATATTAATAGAGTTAATTTAATCAAATTTGTAAATTTTATGCTGTATCTTATCCCAAAGAAAAATATTATTTAAAATTAAGTGCTATTAATTTAAAATATAAACATAAAGTATTCTGATTGATGAACACTGTTTTTAATATGGCTTATAGAATTGGTTTTGTTGTGGAGGATTGGAACTCCTTCGGAACTTACTTTGTATAATATCTCTCAAAAATAGAGGGCATTAGTATATCATTGACAACACACTTTAACTGCCTTAAACTTTCCTTTGATATAAAATTTGGCAAATTAATATCATGTTTATGACTTAGGAACTCTGTCAAGTATTTTTTCTTCTCTCTCTCTATGTGTAGAGAATGTTTATTAAAGTAATATTTTGAATATTTCTTTTGAAAATTAAGGGTATTGTGGAAAATAAGCATTTGACTATTAATGATTCATTTAGGATGCCATAAAAATTGCAGAATACTATGATTGTGAATAATTTACAGATTCCTTGACTTGGCTATTATTTCATATCTATAGATCACTATTAATTAATTTGTATTCAATTTGTGGATTTTATAAACACATAATTGGTTTAAAACATTTTCATAAATTTTAACAGAACAGCTGAATTTGTATTAAATAAATTAGTTTAGTTTTTATTATATATTACAATTATTATTTAGTTTGTATTATATACAAATTCCAAAGTATTAATCACAGAATTAATCTGTGTTAAGTTGTAAGAAAGAATATATTAATATGTGTTGTTATTATTGAAATAAAGCATGTTATGAATTTCATTTGCATTTAGTGATTAGTTTTAATAAATATATTTTATATCATATAAACTCAATTATTTAATTGTGTATTTGTTGAAATGCTTAGTTTTTATTGCAGTTAAAATTATGTAATGATGCAATACCTCTAAGAACTTTTTGTCGAAGTTCCAATATATTGCAGCTGCGAGAAATTTTAAATTGGCTATATTGTTAGGCTGTTAAAATTAAAAAACTAAATTGTTAAAACTGTGCTTATTGAAGAAATTTTCAGCCTTTAACAAAACAAAATAGTTTTTGTGACATTTATCATAAATGATCAGTAGTAATAGTATGTATGGCTTATTTGCTTTTTGTAAGAAACTATTGCAAAGTAAAAGATTTTAATTTCAGTTCCTCCTATATCATGCATAGTACATTATACTTTTAACTTTCAGATAGTTATGAAAATAGATTGCATGCTTTTGAAATTATTGATTAATAAATCAGCACTTCACCTTGTTGCACTTGAAGGAGAAAGTAAGATTTTCTACAAATAGGGAAGCATAAATGGATTGGGGGGGAACACTTTATTATTATATGGCTTAGTGCAGTGTTTTGCAACATTAATTCAAAACTGATGAATCAACTCATTCAGGGGAAAAAATGAAGGGCTAAGTAAATGAAGAATATTTAAGTTATAATAGAGTATTGAATACATTAAATTTCATAATTAAGGAAAATACTAATGTTTAATAGTGGAAATTTAAAAAAATAAACATTTCAGGATTTTGTTATTTCTATTTTAGTGGAAGTATTTGCATAACGGATCTAAAGCATAAAATAAAAATGTATCCCCTAAATTTTTTATATTAATTTCAGTTAATTCATACTGTCAAAATAATTATTTCCTACTTGCTTGAATTAATGGTATATAGCTTTCCCTTGCTTGTTCAGAAGTCAGCACATGTGTAAAATAAATGCTGTCTCAGTTGAATTCCTTTTTGAAGCAATATCAGTGTGGATAGTATTCCTACAGAAGAAGGCCTTTATTTGCTTTCTGCCCATCCTATTCAATGCACATCAATGTTGAGTCACAATTCTAACAACAGCGAAAAATTCTGAAAATGGTACTATTTCCTAAACATTAAGATAACAATAAAGAAATTTTAATTTAAAAGTGTTATATAGGTATTAATTATTTGAATATTTTTTGAGTATTTAACTTTGCTTATGTAAAATTATAATTATTTAGGAATGAAATTCAATGTTTAAATTTACTACTTTTATATCACAATTTTAATTCTTAACACTCTTATAGATAAGTTAAATCTGAAAATTTTATCATTTAAACATTGTTTATTCCCTCTTATTTCAGAATGAAACTTTCTTGTGTCGTCGCTTTACAGTATTTGTGACTAAGTACAACTTGATGTCAAAGGATAACCTAATTGTACCTATGTTAGGAGAAGAATCAAATACAACTGAGAGTGAAGCATAAATAATGTTTTTAAAGTTTCAGTCTCATATCAGGTTTAAGTCATGCTTTAAATTACAAAATATGTCACTATAAAATCAGTGGTTTTGAAGTACTTTTGAAAGAAAAGACTTTTTAAAAAATGTACAAATTAAAATAGTTGAAAACCATTGAGTATTTTTATTATTTAAATTTTCTGTTGTTGACAGAACGTTTTTATTTATAGCGAATAAAGAAACTGCTTTTTTACTGAGCCTTTCGCATATTTAAGATGCATTTGTATTTTGGTTGTTTATCTTTGAAATCTGAAGCCTTAATGCTTTCAACTGTTCCTTACTTGCAAATTGCAAGTAGAACATGCTTGATACTATTTAGGCATTCACATAGCTATTCATAATTTAATTTGTTTTGGTTAAGGCCAGGAAAAAGATATAGACATTGAAGTATATTAGTGAAATTCAGCCTTTATAAGTTGTGTATTTTTTCCTTTGTAAATAAGTGGCTAGTCACTGTTTTATGACCTAATTTCATATATTATATTACAATATCTATAAATTGGCTCTCTTTATCTGTAAAAAAAAATGTATTTAAACCTTCTTTACATAAAACAGAAACTAACTGGGCTTGTTTTGTATCATCAAAACTTCATACTTCATATTATCCAGTAAGATAAAAAGTTCACAAATTCTGATGCTTTACATTTATAAATAAAGTACAAAAATATTTTGTTAACATGAACCTTTTTATTAATCATGATTTGATATTTTATCTAGAAAAATATTTCATTTTTTTTTGCTATCATTTTGTTAGTAATTAAGTGAAATATATATTGTTTGTGATATAACTGTTGTTAAAAACTATTGGCTAACTTATCTGTTCTCTATTTAAAATGCGACGCTTTCTATTTGGTGAATAATCTCAATGAAATTGAAGAAGATTTACAGGAAATTTCTGTTAAACTTTGTCACTGGGTAGTTACATGTGGGGGCAGTGTTCCAATGTAAAAATGTTGGCATTTCTTTAAATTTAGAACCTTTATTTATTTTCTTTTAAGTTTTCAAAAGCTTTTCTTTGTGGAAAAAAAATAAAATTATCCAGTGAAAACATGTAGAGAAGAAACAAATGAGGCATAAATTAATACATAATAATATGGCATTGCTTTAAAAAAATTAAGAAATTTAAATTAAGACAGCAAGAAAAATTATTAGAACCTGTCAAGCTTTGGTTGAAATACTCCCAATCTTTTGTTTTACTGATTTTATTTTAGCTTTTTTAACTCTGAGATTAATGAGATCTTATGTATTTGGATATAAATTTTACATTATATTGTTTTGTTTTGAAAAGATTAAAGTATAGTATTGATGTGTAATAATGTTCTTGATATTATATTGAAAAATAAAGAGCTGGTAAGAAATATTTTCATTGCCATATTATTTGTGTTGTGCTGCCTTCTAGTTGCATTTAAGGTAAAAGAATACTTTTATTTTATCGTCGAATGAAACAAATTTTAAATTTTATAAAAGTAATGGAAAATTTTCTTAATTAAGTATTTCTCTATAAAAAATTTTTAACTTGCATTTTGAATGAATAAATGCTTTTTTGCAAGCGTTTGTGCCGGAAAGTTTTGCTTTTAAAATAATCTTTTATGTCTTAATTTAAAAGAATACTCATTTTACTCAATTTTTATTTATGTAGAATATATAAGACAGATTTTTATTTTTACTACTTAGATAAATGTACAAAATAAATACTTGATAACGAACAGAACACAAAATATACCTTTCAACAAATGTATTTGTTTTGTAATTTAATGAACGTTTTAGTAGTTTACCATTATATTTCGGCCTTATAAGATTGTTATTTATATTAAATAACAAAATCAGCTAAACTTTCATGTATGAAATATTTCCATGCTGTTGAAACTTAGCTATTATTTAAAATAAAAGAATAGAAGTGTATTTTTATGTACATATTACTTAAAATTTGGGAACTGTGTTAGCCTGTTAATGAGAAGCTTAATTTAAAGCATAAATTTTGAGCAATTTCTTTTAAAATATGTTAAAAATGCTAAGGTTATGATAATTAAAATTATGATGAATAAAATTTAATTTGAAAATATAAATTTAAAAAATTATTGAAAAGTTGGTAGAAACTCATTTCAATTATTTTTATGTACATATGTTTAAAGATTTTAAAAGTATGATGAAATTTTTTTAAAAAATAAGTAATGCTTTTAAATTTTTTGCATTATTCAAAAATTAAAGAAAGGAAGGGGGGGATTAAAATTATGGCTGTTATCATTATCAAAATCAATTTAATGGGTTATGTTTGCTTGGTTGAAAATTCAATATGAATTATGACATTACATATTGATGTATTAATGCCTTCACTACTAATGAGGCATATATGTCCTAACAATAGTTAAAGTCTTTATTCAAAGATTCAAGGGAGAGGGGAAGAGAGAAAAGAAACACTTAGCTTATCCATCGAAGTGAAATGTCTTGTAAACAACGCTCTTCATTAACAGGTAGGGGTGAGATTTAATTATGGTGATTTAAGAATCAATCAATTAAATTTATGTGAAGAATCTTAAATATTGTTTTAATTATTGTGAATTTAAATAAGAAAGAATGATATTAAAGATGTTGCAATGAAACGATATTAAATGGAATAATTGTCAATGTTTAAAAAGTTTTTGAACATTTTTTTATGTATCTTTCTTGTTCATAAATTTTATTTTATCTTCTACAAGAATACTGGAATTTTGATACATTGGAAAATAAATTTATAGGTGCCAAAATGTGTTCTACATTTCATTATTAGTTAAAAAACTTTGGGACTTTTTCTCGTTACCTAGTTACAATGCTGTTAATCTTCTGTTCTGATTTTTTGAAGTATTAGTAGGTTTGTGCACTGGACAATCAAATATTTTTAAAATATTGATGGTAAAGTAGTCAATAGCTTTTTATTCTCCTGATTAGTATTAACACAGTTCTGAAACGTATGTTTGTGTTACCTACTTTCATTCTTCATAATTGATACGTGCAGTTAACACATAGACCAGATTATTTTTCCCCTGTACATTTTTTGTTTAGGTTTATTTGTTAAACAAATAATTATAAACTAAAATATTTTATTCAATTTTTGTTGAAAATGAAATATTCCTTAAAATATCAACTTTTCTTTTGATGTTTTTAAGAGTGCAATGGTATACAGTATTCATTTAAAACATAATATATAAATTTTTTTAAAATGGATTTAAAATTATTGATTTTGCATACTGTTTGATTTGTTGAGCTAATTTTTTAAAAAAATATTTAAGTGAAATATTTATTTGTATGTCACAACAAATCTGCTTATTTATAATTTTCAAGTTGGACTAATCATTGTACTTTCAGATATTTCAAAATCATTTTTTGAAGCATTATTAATAGTAAAAAAATTGTAATTTTGTTTATGTGTATATATTGTATTATGTGTGAAATTTTTAGAATATATTTTGTAACTAGAAAACAAAATGGAAGATTTATAATATGATTGATTTTCAAACTTATAGTTGATTGATTTTGATGTGATTATTTAAATTTTTATTGAATGTGCTTACATTTCTTTATTATCAAAGAAAATATCAAATTTTAATGTTTGTGTATGTATTGCAACATTTTTTTTTCATTCATGCATATTAGAGAAATAGGCAGCCTTCAGAAATGATGTAAAATGTTGAATTTCTCTGTGAAGTATTAATTTAATAAATAAACAATAGTTCAAGGGACCAATGTTTGTACTAGTTATCCAAAGCTTTATTCAGTTCACTTTTTTTTATTAGTTTTCCCTTTATTTGTTAGTTTTAACATTTTTTTGTTGTAAATTATTTTTCCTTTAAAAAACAACACACCTAAATTTATGAACCTGATCAAATGGGTCTTTTTTCTCCTTTTTTTGTATAATTCATTTTATCAAAGTAATTTTTAAAAAGTGTATTAGATTTTCCACCTTTTTATCATTGTCTTTCTGATAATTCTTATGTTAAAAGTTGTATTTTATATTTATGTACTTTGAAATATATTACATGGGATTTATTTGAGAAAAACAATTTTTGTTGAATCCGATTTTGACTGGCTAAAATTTTGATTAATCTTTTCAAGATTTATTTAATATAATTTATTTGCTCTGTGTTAGCAAATTCAGATTGAGAAAGTAATAATTGTTATTTTCTCAGAATAAAAAACCATTAATAGTTATCTGTGTAAGAAGCCTTTAACTGAAACTGTCTGCTGTTAGTTGCTATATAATAAAAGCTGCCTCTAAATCTAATCAATGTATTTATTAGCATTATCATGTTTGAAAGTACCTCATGTTACATGCTTCATATGTAAAACTTGTGTATTCAGAAAACATTTATTTTTGAAAGGCTCTTCTAAAATTTTAGTGATTATCATTGTAAATTCCTCACAGTTTGTAGTCTTTTAATTTTTTTCGTGGATCATATGTACAACTATGTTATGTGAAAACTTATTTATTCTCTGGATGCAGCTATTAAGAGACATGTATTTTGTAGCTTTGATTTAAACATTTGCAATCTGATGCATTAGTTCTGTGTTCATAAAAAAAATTAAGCAATAAACCATTTCCTCATGCCTTTTTATTTCATTCATTTATTGAAAAAAAAATGTGTTTTGGTTTTTATTTTTTACTGTAGAAATTTTTAGATATTATAATGTTTTCGAAATTGAAACAAAAGACATTTTTAATTTAACATTGACTAGTAAAACTTTTAATTTGGAAATATTTTACACTCATAGAAGAGGTAATATAGTGATTTATTTTTTTAGAATTATTTAATGATTAGGATTCACATTTTTTGAACTTTCAAATGTTTTTCTCATTATCTTAAAAAAATAAAAACAATTTTAATATAATATTTTAAAAATGAAAAGCTAGAAACCAGGTTATCAGCTCTTAATATTAAATGTTCATGTTATCAGAAATAGCTATGTTTTTTTACACATACTTATCTATATCAGGGAGCAGTTTATACTTTCCATTGCAGATTATTCTGAGGGTTATAAAAAAAAATCAAATGTCTATCAAAAAGAAAGAAAGGAATTAGTGCACACAAGTTTTAAAGTAATCATATATTTTTTTTATTTTCATAATGGTTGCCATATATTTTTGCTGAGTGAAAATATATTTATATATATAAATAACCTACTAATTTTTTCAGTAAAAATTTTTTACTATTAATTCATTTAATTTTATGTACAATATACAAATCCATTAAAAATGCAATGCCACTTTCATTCCTACATTTTTATTCTTTAAGTGGAAATATATTCCCTCTTGATCATTTCTTTCCTTAATTTATCAGTGTGTTCTCAAATAGGTCTGTTTTTGTAAGAGGAAAAAACTGTTTTGGAGGTATGAACTATAAAATAGCTCTAACGTTTCTTTCTTAAAGTGCTGGAGAATCTTGGATATTGGCAGAATTTTGAGCAGTTCTTCACTGCATTTTTTTTTTTTAATTCATGAGTGCAAGATTAGAATATGAATAAATAAAAATTATTTACAATAAGTAGAAAAAAAATCATAAAGGCATTTAAGTTCAATTACAATGACAAATTTGTAATGCAATTTAATTTGGCGATTTTAATTTTTAAATATTGAAAAAAAATCTGTTAAAGCATTTTTAAAATTTACCTTAATATATAGAAGTGTTTGCATTATGCCATCATTGTTGCTCCTGTTAATTCACAAATATGCAAAAACTGAATAGGAGCAATTCTATGTTACTGCTATACAAATTAAATATATGCTCTTTATACATTCATGTGATCTGACTGGAATGACAATACTGGATTAATGCAAAGTTCCTTTATTTTTTGCGATCTTACCTTGAGCCATTATTCATACTTTAAAAGGAAATTGATACTAAAGCATGGGGAGCTTTAAAAAACACAACTTCTTAAAGAATATTAATAACTGGATTCTTATTTAAAAACAATCAGTACAGTACAAATGAATAGAATAAATTATATTTCATCTTTGCAATTCCCATTCTTATTTACCGGAACCAAAATTCTACTTTTCCCCATAAAGATTTCTATATTTGTTGATGAACATTATGAGTCAAAATAGATTGCATGCGATTTCACCTGATGAAACATTTGTCTGTTGCCACTCCAATCAATCAGATCTGGAATATCAAGTAAACAATTTTAGGTTTTATTAGAAAGTAAAATAAGGAGGATGTGTCATTTTTATTTAATTCTTATAAAAGTCGTGAATAGCATTCTGTGATGAATGTTGTTTAGTTATGCTGTAAAATTTTTACTTCATGGGAAAAAAAATTGCTCACAAATTTAACTTTATAGTACACATTTTTATTTATTTATTCAGATGCTATTATGCAAATCATTGAATGTAGAGATAAATGCAGGAAAATTAAATGAGATTTAATTTTGAGCTTAATTTATTAAATCTAAATAAAATACTTATTGCACACATTACATGTTTATCAACTAAGATATGTTTATTAAATTATTCAAAATTGATTGAAAAATCGATGCTAATTATTATGTAAGCATATTGCCCCTTCTCTCACTTGTAATGCCCTTAAGCGGTATATATGAAAGACTGTCAGTCTTATAAAATCATTGATGTGGCAGTAACGCCGAGAGGCAAAGCTTAAAAGCACTGCCGAATTTTTTTTTTTTTTTTTTTTAAATTCTAAAAATGATCGGCATTATTGTTGAACCTCTCCACAAATGTGCATAATTACTCAAAGGGGGATAAAAAAATATTGCATATTCTGATTTTTGTGTGTGTTTGATTTGCCTTGTGGTGACATCTTAATAAGCTAGTAACTGCCACTAAACATCGGCGGGCACTTTTGTATAGTGGATAAGTTACTCGGTTGCAAACTGGAAGATCGCGAGTTCGATCCTTGGCGGAATTCAACCTCCATATTGGCGCCATTCCAGCCAACACCTACGCCAAAGCCTCTAATTAAAATTTGGATTCAGGGACGGCCATCTGAGTGATGCGCTGGGTGCTATGCACCAGGGCCCACACTGTGATCAAGAATTAAAATAGTGTTCTGAACAATAATAGCGTTTATACATACTGAAAGTACATATTTGTTTCCACTTGGCAGGCTAAGGATCGACTTACACTGTCTTAGTGACACCTGTAAAAAGGGAGGGGGTTTATTTATGAGCAAGGAGACCCCAGTCAGACATGTTAAAAGAGAGCGGCGCGACTTCTCGGCGTATACGGCGCCCAGATGACGAGGATGAGGCTGGGTTCAAATGAACTTGAAAATTAATGTATTAAGTTGTTGGAAAATAAAGTAAAACGAGGATAAATTAAACCATCTACTCCTAGCAATGTGCACTGCATTACTTCTTCAATGGCCACGACATTTTTTTTCTGCATTAGCTTCGTATGAATTTCATCTTTCAGCATATTTTTGCGGGTTTCTTCTCTTTTACTTCTACTTTTCTTTTACCTTCCTCTGCCTTTGTTTAACTAACTACTACACTAATAAGAAATGGCAATTTTCATCAAATGCGGCACCAGAGCCGAAACTTATTTCTTAACATATAAAATAAAAAGGAAGTTTGTTCTCAAATTTTACTCACCATGTTTTCAAAAGAAATGAATCCAATATCAATTGATAGTTTTCGTTTTAAATCCCTCATGAAAAAATTTATTTAATATTCGAAAAAGTATAAAAATTTGAACCCACACAACGGATCATGTGGGCCGGGACCTGACAGATTTAAAGTGCAACAGACCCCCTTACACGACGGATCTTTGGTTTATTCGGGACTCCACCGCGACCCACTTGATTATTGAATTTATTCCATTATTAACTTATCATTGGTTATATTACAGTTGCAATCGGATGCAGAAGGTTTCAACAATCGTTCTTATTATCGTTGTTAGTAGAAATAGTACTGTTTGATGTTGTACAAAATACTAACAATGTAATAGATGAAACGATGAATCCACCTATGGCTGCTCTATTAAGAATCGTTTCTCTTTTTTGAAATTTATCGTTGTGTGATATTTTTTTGTTGTTGTTGCTAAGCTATGCATGGTGCGTTTGCATTTTATGAACATTTCAATGAGGCAACGGTCATCGTTGAATGGATCATCCTATGGGCGATCTGGGAACTATTTTAAATGTTACATGTTCCCTCCTTTACCCTCAATCAGAGATCTGTTTTCCGATCCCGATTTCGATCAGGATGTTGATATACCATCTGATCCACATACGACTAGAGTAGAATCCATCCCAGTGGTTCGCTCCTACACGTAATTTTAGGATTTAGAGGATAAATTATTTAAACCATATTTTGCCATTAAGCTCGTTATGCGACTGTTAAAAGCTTTATCTTCTAAGTTGCCGTCAAAAAAGATTTGAATTTCGTTTAAAATACTGTTGTGTAGAGTGCTCCTTTGAGAAATTTCTGTAATTAGAGTATCACACATTACATTATTTGTGATTATTAATTATAAATGATTGATTTTCATTGAAGCAAGCTGTTCCTTTCATCGAAGTTGGTACTTTCTCTTCCTACTTTATATTTCTTATTATCAGTAATCTAATTGCTTTAGTTATAATATCTTGAAAGTTTCTTCTAACTTTTTGATCTGATCTGACAAGGATTTAAGAAGAGATAAGCATCATTCAGTTATGAATTGAAGAAGATTAAAAATAAAATAGAATGTTTAAAAAAACTATAATTACTTGAAAAATAAATAAAAAGCATTAATGTGTTACTTTGGTAATAGTTTTAACACCGAAAAATTTGTGAATTACAGTTATGAATTTAACAAATAGCGAACATAATTTTAAAACTTAAAATTTATGATAAGCTAATAAAGCTTTCACTTATAAAATTTTAAATGATATAATTGCAAAACACAATATTTCATGCCAATGTAAGTTCATTATTCTTATATTAAAATTCTGTTTTCTTCTGCGATTATTAAACTTTTAACTAAAATAATAGTTTTAAAAGATTCATGGAATTTAACTTATTAAAAAGAGGAAGAGCTAACATTTATCAAATGTACGATTAATTAATAAATATTTCACAGATTTATACTCAAATCGCAGTAATTGCTTTAATGATCATGCGGAAAAGAATAAAAATCTCGTTATTTCTGACAATTAAAATTGTTTATATTAGACAAGAAATTATCACGACATATATATTTGTAACTGTTCGATATCCAATTCGTGATCAAAATGTTCGTGATATTCAAATACACTTTTCTATTTTGTCATGAACATTTATTATTAATTTATGTTAGCTGATCTTTCTTAGAAATAGTTTTAAAAATCATGTTTTTATAAGAAAATAATTCATACAACAAATCTGTGTAAAACAATAAGACTCCTTACCTCTTTCAAAGCAGTTTCAGTTTCAAAGCAGCTATTTTTCCATGATTCGTATCACTATTGTTCTTATCGTTTAAATTTTTGTTGCTAAATCTTTGTTCTTATGCTTTAAATTTTAATTATTAATCTTCGACCTTATCCCTGTCTTGAACAGTTGGAAAACAGTTATATTTGACCAATGTGAGTTGAAATCTCATTTTCTTTAAGCATAAATTTAGGCCCCCGTCTGAGTTAAGAGGTAGCGCGTCTTCCCCTTATCTGGAAATCCTATATTCAGGCATGGTTGCTTTTACCAAGTATTCTGTCTTCGAAGTCTCAAAAATCCCCTCTTTAAAAAGCGATTGTGCAAGTCAATTTGTGAGTGTCATTTTCATATGAGCTAGTAGTCACATTTCTGTCCTTGGATGTTCTGGGGTCTATACTCCCAAAAGCTACTGCACCGCTCTTTCCGGGGCAAAGTGGACACGACATCCTAAATTTAGAAAGGTCAGCTTACTTTAGCCTCCTTTCGCATATATAATTGACATAAAATTTGCATACATAGGCATAAATTTGCAAGATCCTTCCAGCTCGTAAATGTGCCCCTATGTGAAAAGAAGAAATGCTCACGTTGTCTCAGCTTCGTTTATTGCCAATGCTTTTATTAAAAAGAGTTTATTTGACGAGTGCCCACATTTTACTTAGAAGGACGAACACACAAAAGAGTCAGAACTGTAAATTTTTTCCAGCGTTATAAAGCAATGAATAAAAAATAAAAAATAGTTAAAATAGAGTAAAAATTTTATAACAAAATGACTATATATATACATATAATTCGGTATGCTTTCCAAATATTTAATGCCGGTAAAAATAAAAAGCATAATTTCAATTACTTAAAAACAAAATAATTATTAAAAAATACCCCCCCCTCCCGATTTTCAGTGAAGTAAGAGTTTGCGTTAAATCATAAGACTGATTGTTCCAAAACTTCCAGCAATTTATTTAGAAATGGTTTTAATATTTCGATGTGTTTTTTCTCCCAGGTCTTATAATTTTTTAAATCTGAGAAATTTCTTGAATGTCACTACTTTTGAAATTATTTATTTTTAGTTTTTCCATTCATTGTTACGTTTTTTAACTCTTTTCCTTTTTTTTTTCTTTCTTTCTTCCTTTTCCCTTTTCTTTTTATGTGTAAAAAGGAAAAATCTGCAAAAGAAAAAAAAAACTTCCAGTTCAGCAGTACGAAATAGGTTTCGAGACCCCTCAAGTTACGAGTCGACCGCTTCTAAAGCCTGTGCTCAAATCCGCCACTGTTTTTCCCTTGGCAGCGAGCGGTGCAGTTCTTTGGAACTACATCTGCTAAGAGGCTACTTAAGTATGAAAGAAATAATGAGCTTTTTATTTAGTTTGACAAAAATACACACCTATTTTGTTTGCTTTTGCGTTTCAATGTCATTTCATTACAAGCATCAAATTCAGATCATGCAGAATTTGATGCTTGTAATCGGTGTATTCCTTCTAGGCTCATCGTCGTATGAGAGTACACAATGTATGCTCCAACAGGGATTATAATCTGTGGAATGCATTATACTATTTGTCGTAGCGGATTGATCATTTAGTTTAACAAAATAGCTGAAATCAGGCTATCGTTTTTCTCTTTTCAGTTATTTATTCTATAATTTTCAGGGAAGGAGTAGGGAAACGATTATGCAGATGAAATGCTTCCATATCAATAAACAAGCTCTCACTTTTCTGATGGGTCACATTACGAGGTCGAGTAGCTTTCATTTTAATTATGAAACGTATCACCATGATGCGCTACTTAGAGGAGTGTTACGGTCTCGATGGTGAATATAGTTGCTTTGTCGTGGTGTCTCCAATTTCAATTTCTACCATCTAATCTGACATCCATTCAAATCTCTCGTGCGCTCACACAGAAAGGGGGGGATTTCGTTGTGATGGTTAAGGATCTACAACTTGATAAAAATTTCGCTTTTTTTTAAAACAAGAAGTAAGATTTTAAAACAAGTTTTTGTTAGCTTTTATCTGAATTTCTGCTGCAAAGAAGGGTGTGCGTATGGGGTTCAAAAACTGATTTCACCAAAAATTCCTCGTGGTGTAAAGCAATTATTATGTCAAAGCTCAGGCTCTTTCAATAAAGAAGAGGTACTAGCTATAGTGTGGTCGTCATCACTTGTTGTGTCTTCAAAATTAAGAAGTCTATCCCAAAACATAGTTGTAGTGATGCTTCAAAACAGTATGTTATCATAATTAAACTAAATTGTACAAATAGATAACTCAATTTAATGATTTATATTTGTTTACTTTCTAAAAAAAGTAATAAAAGAAAGTAATTTTCTTAAATGTTGCTAACCGAAATCTCAGTTTTGAATCCGCTTGTAATGGCGCCTAATATGCAGGCCTGCATCGCTTGCTCCAAGCAGTTGGTTTTTCCTATTAAAGTAAAATGCATCATGTATCCATGTAATAGAAATTTATAGCATCATTTACGAAGTGAGGCTTTAGTTTGAATTATACAAATTTATTTTTTCATATTTGTTTTTTCTTTTGTCTTGGACAGGAGTCGGCAACCTGCGGCTCGTGAGCCGCATGAGGCAATTTTGATACAAAGTTGCGGCTTTCCAATTCCATACGAAAAATTAATAATTTACCAAAACACTTAAATAATAAGAAAACATATTTTAAGGTATCTAATCTCTCAGCGAAACTTTAAAAAAACATGAAGTATCGATACCCTGAAAGATTCGAGCAATTTAAATCAAGCAAAAGTACTCTCGCATTCAAAGTAAATCCTCTCAACACAGATTCAAATGAAAACAATATGGATCCATTTGGAATCGGTGCTGGATCGCTTCAAATGTAATTGCTAGGTTTTAAAACCAAAGACTTGTGAAGTGTCGTGTTCACAGAATTCAAGATCAAGTTCAAGATCCAGAAATGCATGCACATCCCGCAGCACAAGCGGACAACTCTAAAAGAAACTCCGCCAGTTGAGGCCCTTATATTCGACACCTGGAATAGTCTTCCAGAATGCTACAGTGAGGCATATGGAGTGCTCACGCTCTTCGGATCGATGTATTCTTTGCGCAAGAGTTCTCTTGCATGAATATAATATGAAGTAAATATATATCCTATTCATCTAAGTCAACTAACAAATAAAAATCTAGAGTGGTGATTGGAACTTAAAACAACAAGCTATAAGCCAGATTTAATCGAACTTTCAATAGACATGCAAAGCCAACGCCCCTATTGATATAACTATCTATATTTGCGTTTTTATTTGAGTAAAAACTATTCCGTATATAAAGCCGTTTGTTTTAAATCTAATATCAAATATGTATAAGCAAATATTGTAATATTAAATCGAAAGCTATATGTGGCTCTTTACAAATGAACTATTCTGTAAACTGTTTCTTTTGGCACTTCAGTTTCACTAGGCTGCCAACCCCTGGTCTAGGGCCATATTTGTAAAATGGCAAAAGTAGGTACTCTTGAACGAAAACCGTTATCTGCATACATATTTAAAATAGCCTGGAAAACCAAAGAACCACTTTCCAAAATTGGTTCGATTTCTCCGGTTTTTGTTTCATATGGACTCTTAGATACACTATCACAGGTCTTTTATTTCCCATCAGCTCCCCTTTCTGAGAGTAACTTCAATTACAGCACTTTATTTGCCATTTTGAATGAAGAACTACAATAACGTTTCCTAACCGCATCATTCTTATCGATTTCGTATGTTTTTATTTCATATTGATTTCGACAATACCTACAGGGTGCGCCAGAGAAACTTACTTATTTAAAGAAACTCCCGATCGGTGAGTTGAGTGGGTAGAGGGGTGATAGTTGGCGCTACTGAAGGGGGAAGTCTTCAAGTTTGTTTCCCTCTCTAGTCAGGTGCCATCATGTTCTGGTCTAGAGAACAGCGGGCGTTCGCCGTCGAGAGCTTCTTTACTAACTGTCGCTCACTTGTAGCTACGCAATGTGCCTTCCACGCGCGTTTTGAAATTCTTCCTCACAGACCCATCCCTGGCCGTAATTCAATTCTGTCATGGGTTAACTCATTTTGGAAGTGTCGCTAAACCCAGAAATGGACATCAACGGACCACCAGAAATTCGAAAAATGTAGAAAGAGTGAGGCAGTCAGTTCTGCGTTCGGCTCACAAACACGCAGCTGCTCTGAGAATTTCTGACACCACTCTTCGGCAAATTCTCCATTAAGACCTTCCATTTCATCCCTATAAATTGGTTGTTGTGTAAGAATGAACTGAACGCGATTTTGTTACCCGTCAAAATGCTTGTGAAATGCTGCTTGACAACCTGCCTGAAGACGCGGTCGTTTTTTTTCAGTGACGAGGCTCACCCTGATTTATGTCGATCGACTACGGACAATAGCTCTCCTCAAGAACAGCATTCGCGACGCCATTGCCAACATATTGACTGATATGCAGCAAAGAATGGACACGAACTCCAAAAATCGACTTAATCAGTGTATGAGCGATGGGGGTTCGCCATTTAACCGATATCGTTTTCAAAACTTTTTGAAAAAAAAAGGGATATTGTATTCCCAAATAAAAAAAGAATTAAAACAATAACTGAAGTACTTTTCTTTTTATTGATCTTTCAAATAAGTTAATGTCTCTGGCGCACCCTGTAGATGCATCATCAATGGTCGTAAGCTCCTAACCCCTCTAGTTTCGAGATGAATATCATAACGCTATTTCACTGTAAATTCTCACTACACAAAGAAAACTCTCAACAGAATTTCTCGTCTTTAATTATTGTACCGATTTCGTCAACTTTGATTCCATATGAAAATTTATGACCTAGGTATGCCATAAATGATTACCTGGGTCTCACTATCTTGAAGTTTCGGATAAAATTAGCAGTAATAGTTTCCTAAAAAATAAAACTTTCAAATTGTCTAATCTCAATAATTACCCCAATTTTATTAGTCAATTAATTTTGCCTCCTTATAGATAGTGATAACTACAGAATACTTTATATTTATTGTACGTAAGTGGTTTAGATTAATACTTTCTTATTGCGGTAAGATGCAGTTCATTAAAGATGGTTGACGTGACTGATTTAATGTCATCTACTAAATCCACTAATGTTTTGTAAAAAATCAAATTATTTTTCCATTATTTATCTTTATTTTCTTCAACTAAAGAATATTCCTATTTCATCTTTTAAAATTAAATCTTTTTTTATCAATTTCTACTATTAGTTCACACTCTCCCTATATACGTATATTTATATATCTTGTTCAAATTTTCAATCGTTAATAAAATATTTTTTAATCTTCCACAAGAGTTCAAATAGATTTTTTTGAACTTGTAGTGGATGACACTTGATGTTAATTCAGTTTTTTTCCAATATTCATTCATTCATTCATTAAATTAAATTCATTTTTAATACTTTGAATAGAGTTTTAGCAGTTTGTAATGAAAATTAAAATCAACTGGCAGCTGCTCAATCGGTAAAATGCACTGATTTTAGTATTTTTCACGTGAAGGTGAAGAATGCGAGTTCGGTTCTTGTGAAAATCAATACTTTTTTGATAACTATTTAATAAAAAACAAATAAAATAAAAAAATTGTTGATCTAAGTAGAATTGAATTAAAATTTTAAAAAAAGTATTACTCATTTCTCTCCATATTAAATGACAATTTTACAGGTGTGGCATCCATTTAGCGGTAATTGAATTGACGCATCTTATATCTACTGATAGAATCAGAGTCAATTGAAGATCGCACTCTTTTCATTAATCATGCATGTAGAATGGATTGAATATTTAAAATGACTTTTTATTTTGTTTTGCATGCTCCAGCTAGATGAGATCTCAGCCAAGCCTTTTCGCCGAAAACCTGATGGCCTTTGTTTTGCTTTTATTCTTGTTTTTTTCATGGCCAAGGTCAGCATTTTTTTCCCTCATGAAGAATGTTTATTGTTCGGCAAATGTTTTGAATACAAGTTTCTATGACATTTCGGTGATATGCACCGGAGAGGAAAAATAAAATATGAAAGAATAAAATATTTTGTCACAGTGACAACTCATCAAAAAAAAAAAAAAAAACGAAGAGTTACATTAAAATTGTGATCATAAATAATATTTTCTTTGTTTTTCATTTTAAATAATAAAATTTTAATAAATTTTTCATTCATTTTACGTTTTCAAATGATAGTGTTACACGTTTGGATCTAACGAAGCCATTTTCTTGATTTTTGGCATTTTTTCTCGCTTAACTACAGAATAGATTTCTAAAAATTAAATTAATATGAATTGATTTCACTATATGTCGGTGAATAATAATAAATTCTAATTGTAGATATCTGCGCTGTTTTTCAGTATCTGTTTTGTAAACAAAGAAACTGTTTATTTGATGCAGTTTGGTTTATCACTCATTTTAAATACTGCAATAAATCTAGAGACAAATTTTTGTTTGTTTCGCTTAATAGCAATTTTTACTTTCTATGTAATAGCAATTTTTATATGCAGTATAGGTAAAGTATAGCAATCGTCGAAAAATTCAAACTCGAGATTTTGAAGAATCTACTAGTTTCAGTCCCTCTTTCCCCTCGAATTCGAAAAACACATTTTCGAAAATGTCCGTCTGTCTAGACAGATAATTCAAAAACACTTTGAACGAAATGGCTGAAATTCGATATGTGGCCTTTGCACCAAATTTGTTTTCTTTCAAATTTTGAGTAAAGTCTGTTCAGTGGAAGTTCATCTGTTCTGCAGCTCCTATATAAGTTAACTCGATGAACGTAAAACAAAGAAAGCTAGATATATAATATTTCGTACACAGATCCCACTAATCTAAATGTAAATATCTGTCAAATTTTGAGCCAGATACGACTTTGAGTTGGCTGTCTGTCTGTACTTTCAGAAACATGTGAACGCAATCATTCAAAAACAGTTAGACAAATATATCAGTTTTGGCATGTGATTTTGTGAATAGAAGTGCAGTTTTGTATTGAATTTTTGTTTCAAATGGTCGACATAAATGGACCTAAAGCACAAATTCGATTTTTTGGATGCTAGTATCGGCAAATCAAGAATCGGTTAATCGGCTGATATTCACCGATTTACACGATAGATTCAGTAAAAATGCTAAATTCTTGCCAAAAGTGAACATTTCGTAATTTTTGAAAGTCAACGCCATGCAAGGCATTCTCAAGCATGACAAGTTTATAAAAGAACATGCTGGAAAATTTTTGAGTGACTACTCCCACTGGTTCATGTAGAATTTGCCAGTTGATAACATTTATGTAAACAAAATCAGTTACATCCCATGTTTCTACAGAAATAATAATTATTGAAATTCCCAGTTTGATAGAAGCAATCTAGAGAAGAGAATCTAAAGCCATTTATCACTTAAACTCACTACTCCCTATAACTGCAAGTAGATATAGAAAATTCCTCCCAGTCGTGCAATTGTACCTATTTTGAGTTAGATTTTCAGTCACGTCCATTTAAAAACTAATAACACTACGCTGATCACACATGACCGAAGATGAAGAATATATAGTTTCTCATGTTATTTCAATTTTTAAGCTTAGATAATTAGACTATTTCATGAAAAAACTAGCATAAGTAAGACAGTTGTTTATATTTTTTGCTGATTAATGCTGGTTTAATATTTTCATTTTTTTTTGTTAATTATGCATTACTTAATTTGTGGATTTTATGTTATTTAAAAGTCAAAAATGCAGCGCACCAAAATGTCCATGCTTTTCAATTAGAATAAAATTTCTCATAATTTCCAATTTGATAACTAACCTTTTGCTGGGTTTGGCTTAAATTGTGACAAGCGTTTTGCAATATAGATGCTAAATCTATGTACCGAATCTTATCTATCTAGCTTTATTTATTTTGTAGATATCGTATTTCCTCGTTTTAGGACAGCCAGATAGACAGATTCTGAACAGATTTTATTTAAAATGTGACTAAAATCTGCCAATTTGTTTTGGGGATTGTGTACCAAATTCCAGCCATCTAACTCGATGAGTTTGTGAGTTACTTTTGTCACAGACAGACAGAAGGATATTTTCCAAAATTGTTTTCGAATGAAGGAAGGAAGAAAATTCATCAAACTCACGAGTTCCAATTTTTTGACGATTACTATAATTTTTCTATGCTACGAATACAAGAAAGTAAAAAAGAATGAAAATAAATTTGTATAATAAGATAAATTGGAATAAAAAAAATCAAAATTCATTAAATAGAAATCAAATTTTATAAGATAGAAATACGATATTAAATTACAATGGAAACTGTAATAGAGGTGAAATTTTAGTTTCTTTATTATTTGGTTTTCTTCATATATTTTTATCTGGACACCTTTATTTGTACTTCAAGTAGGTTTACACATTTGTAGTCTGATCCATGTACTTTGACACAAAAATTTAAATATTCGAACTGACTTCAAAGCTGCAGCCCAGAAAACAATATATTATCAACAGATTTCTTCGTATTTATTATTCTTACGGCTCCTCGTCGTCTGGATGAGCTCAACCTTGAAGACACCGGGTTGTCAAAAACTTCACTCTTCTGAGACCATTTTTATCAGGCGCCACCCATGAAGAAACAGGATCGGTCTGTAGTTTTCAAAAAGGGAAAATATCGAATAAAAGCAAAATTTGGTGGATCTGGTCTCGAGATATATCGTCTGGCTGTTAGTATCCCGTTTGGTTGGGTCATCAGTTACGAATTGTGTTCATCATTTGAAGGAGCTGTCTTCCTCGAAGGTCATTTTGGAGATTACGTCTTGAGAGCTTCGCCTTGAAAATCAAATCGAGCATAATTTTCTTAAATGTTTTATTTTCTTAAATTTTTTTCTTGTAACTATTTTATACTGGACTTTACTTGCAAGGTATAGGTGACCTCGTAACGGAAATGAAATGTGAAAACTTTTTCACACTGGTGTGTTAATCTGATTTCTATTCTGTAACAAAGGCTTTCTGCATAAATTTTTAACAAATGTACTGTTTAATGGATCCATCACAAATTATAAAAAAATTCGATTTGAAAGTCTGTAGAAAATAAATCCATTTTTAATCATCATATTTAATTTTTCTTTATGTATTGAAAAGAAACATGTAAGTAGAAGATACATTAACCAGGATATTTAAAATTTCAAAGGTATTATGATGTCACAAAACGTTATTCTATCAGAAACGCTTATATACACAATAGACAAAATAAGTGTAAAGCTATCAAGATAACAGGATAAATATCTTTCACTATTCATAGCTTAAAAATACTTGGTAGATGGAAATCCGAGTTCTATATATGAGGTTTGATTGGAAATGATTTCAGTCAATATTACTAACGAACCATCTCAAAAAACGGCTAATGAATGAATAAAGAAAAACATGCATTTTCCTTTTAT
>JAPMOQ010031793.1:140835-173587 GCA_026543055.1 Argiope trifasciata
GTGTGGTGCCAGGTATATCACTTCCCGCCATTGAGCGTCGTCTGTGACCTCACTTCCCCCCACTAAGCTGCCCTCTGGTACAGAAAACGTGAGAAAAATGCAGTTCATGTCTGGACGAGGCATGATTACGACGTTCTAAAACAACCGAAGATGTATGTGTAAAGACGGATGACGAAATGACGCCGTATTGTTAAAAGACGAACTTGGTTATCCATTCCATCCTGTAAATGAGTCATCACCATTTGTTCATCATTAATCTAACTTCATTGTCATCTATTAAATTCTAAAGTATCATCTTGACTTATTATTGCTTGGCCATCACGACACCCCCCCCAGATGTAAGTTCTTATTAATTTTCAGTTTTATCTCAATTAACCTTATATTAACAATGTTAAAATGTTCTCTTATTTCTTGATCCCATTCCACCTTTTCATTATTAAATTAATGCTACACGAGCTCTGTAAAACTGTAAAATCAGCTATTCTCAGGCTCCGAATGAAGGGAAGAAAATCCTCACTGTTTACTGCATTCTTTTAAAGATACCTGATGTCTTTGAAACGACACGTGTCAAAGAATCTCGTAATATAAAACAATCGGCGATAAATATTTCGATATCTTTCCCTCGTTTCGCTCTTCTGTTCTTATATCGCTGGTGTACTGACGTCAATTGGTCATCGCATTTTATACATAAAAGATCTCATCCAGGAGAGAATAAAAGCGAACACACACACACGACGCATCGTTTATGATGAAGTCTGCAAAATGCTTACATATTTTCTTGATTCTTTTTTAAAAATGTACCTAATATCTGTTCAAGTTTTATATTTGACCTTTTTAGAGTCTCAAAAATACGGTAGCAAATTACGCTTTATTACTGAAGGACATTTATAAGACAAGGTGGATACATTTTAATATTATTGTTTATAATTTATATATTAAATTTAATAATATAATAACTTATACATTAAAATACCATTTTAGATGTTATTTAAAGAAAGATGTGAGAGAAATTCTTTGCATTTCAGTTTAGAAACATTTTTTTCTTTCTTGATGAGTTTTAAAAAAGATGCTATTCTTGCTGTAAAATGCGAAATGTATTTTTACAGAGGGAGAAAGAAGGTTTCTGGATACGTTATTCAGAAATATTTATCAAAATGATACAGTATATGTGAACAGAGTAATCGGACAAATAATAGGCTTGTCATTAATAACGGATAATTTATTTCTTTTTTTTACCCGGAAATCCCTCGTCTAACATAGTTTTACCTAGGTTACATTTAGGAAGCTTGTGTGTCAATACTTTCAGGTGAATTATTGAATATTAAGTAGCATAATGCCTACATCCTGGATTTTAAATGACGGAAGATTTATTCGGAGGAAATTACATCAAATTTCCTAATATGTAACGAAAATTTACATTCCTATCAAGAAAGTGTTTGTTTTATCAAAGTAGAATTATTAATAGACATCCACTTTCAAAGTTAATTTGCAGCTTTTTACTAATGTACAGAAACTCATTATTACTTTCCTTTATTTGGAATAGAAATCTCTTTGATTATTGATCTCTCTATTATTTGATTTCCTTTGAGTGAATTTTGAGGAATAATTTTGACATCTTTAGGGTTATTAAATCATAACCAACACTACCTTTGATATACTGAATAACAAGAATGAGTTCCTGAATCAGATCAAATTTTCAATTTTAAGTCTATGGAAATGGACTTCAAGAATCAAACCCTAAATAGTTGATATACCAGAAAAATTGATTATCTTGAAGGTTTTGATAGTTAAAATAATTCTTTAGTAAAATATTTAAACATCAGGCTAATCCAATTACACAAAAGATATTTGTGATAATGATAAGTTTGGCATTCACATTCATTATCATTTCTGAGATGTTTAACCAATTTTCTTATTATTAAACATATGAATTCATATGAATGTTGGAAAATTAAATGTAGATATAAAATATAAAACGCCCAAATTTAAATTAGATTATAAATGGTCACAAAAGGGAAAATCACAAGAGTCTTTAATTATAGAAACATGTACATGCTATAATTTTGAAACGCAGAGATTTAAATATATCAAATTTGGTATGGGATTTTGTGTCTACTTGTGTAGTTTTGTGTAAAATTTTTGTTTCATTCGGTTGGAATACGCGATTATGTTAATATGTAAAAATGCTAAATTCAAGTCTAAGATTAATGTATCGTGATTATTGCATACCTTTATCAGAAAGTATGTTAGAAAGTTTTGGGGAGATTTCTCCCACTGGCTCATCGAGAAGTCAATCGATGAATTCCGAAATTAAATAGATTGCTTCAATTTGATTTGCTCAAATGGTGATGAATTGACATTTTTATGCGTAATTTAACATTTATTAAGTTATATCACTTGAACGTGGCAGCAATGATATACTCGTCTAATTGATAAGTTATCATAAATCTGTCATTTTTGAATCCTTTCCATTTGGGGATCAATAATTATCTCAATATATTGAAAACTGTTTTTCAAAACCAGCAATTAATATGTAAATCCTAAATGCTCCAAGGTTTTGCTTAATTATATTAAAATAAAACCTGTTTTAGAGTATGTCGAAATTATTTTCACCAAATTTTTTCAAAAACTGACACGGATCCGAGACGAATATTTTCAAGATTTCATAATTTATGATCCTTCCACCCCAATCTCCCTAAAACAATCTTGTGCCATTCATTCAGTCATTTTCTATATTTGAGAGAGGTCGTATTGTTTCTTAACCGAATTGTAAATCTAAGTATTTCCAATATACCAAAATGTGTTGAATTTACATACTTTAATTATTATTAATTATCCGTAAGCGTTTTCCACATAAAAATGAACACTTATATAATGATTACAAGAAATTTTTAAGTATAGCATTTATCATTTTCTTTTTAGCACCTTGAAATACGTTCTTTTTCTTTTACGGATTAAAAATCTTTTTCTTTTTGTAAGAATTCCGATGATAAAATGTTTTTATTTTCAATCAACCCTTTTCTGATGTACTGTCTCACAAATCCTTAACTTTGTTTCCTTTTTTAAAAAAATTAAAGGTTATCTTTATTTTCATTCGATTCTGACGTGATGGTTCAAAATTCTTATTGAATCGGCTCTCCTCGTAAACATGCTGCCATTCTCCGATAGATAAATAAGTTGTTAGAAAAAAAATTAAGCTAATTTTTACGAATTTTGTTTAAAACGCATGAATTGTAATTTGGTTTCGAATTCTTGGATATATATACAATTATATATGACGTTTACTTTGCAAAATTATTTTTATTTCAATTTACGAAAGTAAGCAGGAAATCTTGAATTGTGCAATATGTTTTTATATTTTAAATTTATCGTTATATATATATATATATATATATATATATATATATATATATATATATATAGCATGTAATTATTTGCAAAGAAATTGATTATTGTTTTATATCATACAACTTTATTAAAACAATAATTACTTTTTATGTTAATTTTTTTCTCACTTTAATGTAATTTTTAAAATATTGAAATAGAATAGTTAAAGGAATATAAAGTAATAAGATGTTTCTAATCAATACGCATAAAAATTAAAAACGTATTCTAGAATGAAAGGAAACGCCTACTTTCTAATTGTATTTAGAATCGATCTATTTTATGTTAAAATAAAACGTTTGTTTGAAATTTTATTTCAAAAAATAGCTTTTCGTACTCGACAGCTGTACAGCAAAAGATAAAAAAATTCATTATATTGAATTTATTAATAAAAATTATGAAATGTAATGCTGTTGAATAATTAAAATGATTAATGAATATTTGCTTATAAAATAAAACCAAAACTAAAACAAAATAAAAAAAAAGAAAAAAAATGTGAAGACACGCCTTTAATTCACCTGTTATAACGAATTAGGATAAATGACAGCAAAGTTGGCGTGACCTGTTTAATAATGGTTGCCATACTTGGCTTCGAATGAATCACAATTATCGTCTGCTTGTCGCGAAAAGACCTTGGCAATGAGACGGGGTCATGATACTTGGTACCTATTTCCTTCCCCCTATGGCTAGTAATTAAATAGTACATACAGGCGATGCAAAAACCATTATAGTTGACACATCGCTTTTGTTATTTGAAATTGTAATTTGATCTATTCCAGAAGCGAAGGCCATGCATATTGATTATGTTTACTTTATTAAACTCTGAAGCAATGCCATATTGGAAGAAAAATTAGTCTCAGAAGTATCCAGAACTTTTAGTTTGAAATTGACTAAGAAAAAATGGAAGCTGTCAAGCGCAAAATAGTGTTTCTTCACAGGTGCTTGTCATATTTGAAGTATGGCATTATAATTTTGGTTCCTCTGCGATGAGGGGGGGATGCTGCCCAGGACATATGCACTCTTTTGCTCTTCCATTATTACACAACTGTTTAAACATTCGTTTATTAATTATTTATTAATTCATCGTTACATATTTTAACATCACTTAATGCTAATCATGACTTTTAGCTTTATTATTTATTTTTATATTCATCTGCTGTGTATTTTTCCATGTAATGACAGGCATATAATAACTAAATTTGTAATGAACTCCTTGTACTGAAGTGAAGTGTTAAACTTCTCCATCGAATGACAAGAATTTCGATATTGAGGTCTGTTTCTAAATCAAAATAAAAAATAAACAATTAATTTAAAAAACAAATATCACTCATTTGGATATCCTTAAGTATCTCAGGTGTCTTTTTTTGGTTCTTACATGAATAGAAATGAGGCAAATATCTGAAACAGAATTTTGGATTTAACTAGGAGGAACAAACATTCCATGAATACATCCATCTTTGTAATATCCCTCCTTAATAGAAATACCCACAAAACTGAGCTGAGGAATATTTAAAGCCAATTAAAATACTTTTATTATTGCTTGTAATATTATAATTACTAGGAATTACTAGGGATGATCCAAAAAAAAAAGTTTAGAATGCAAAGGAAAAATGCCTTACTAACAATAGACACAGAATAAGATGGTAACTAAGACATATGTGGCTGTCTCTTCTCTACATAATCACCAAACCTGTTGAGGCATTTATCACACGGTTGGGTCAATTTGTTTATTCCGTCTAAGTAATAATCAGGTCCCTAGCCATTGAGCCAGTTCTCGACATCTTTCTGAACATCACCTTCTGATAAGAATCTTGTTTGGGCTAAGTGTTTCCTCAATGCCGGAAAAAAGAAATATTCATTGGGAGCAAAATCGGGGTTGTATGGCGGGGGGGGGGAGGTGGCTCCAGATTACCCACCTAAATATTTCTGGTAATCTCTCTGCCAGCTTCAAAAGAACAATGCCATTTAGCCACCTGTTGTCTTCTCATTGCTTTGACCTCGTATACTTCAACATTTTGTCTGTGAATGTCTGATGGAAAGAAATTTTTTGGCCCATAGAAACCGTACCTCACCTATGTGTGAGACCAGTTCTCTGACATCTTGCTATAATTGTTATTGTTTCAGGTCTAAGTATTAATAGTATCTCCTAGAAAGACCGGTCTAAGTCAACTAGCATCATATGTATCCATTCTAGGTAACAATATTCCCATCCACAATTTCTATTTTTCAAATACTGCTACTTGTAAACTTCTTTTGCATCACCCTTTTTTATATTAAGGTGGGATTACACTCAATCAGTTATGAGACGACCAATAAACAGTACATGCGTAGAAGTGGACTAATTTACATTGATTACAATTTCATAAGAGATTAAAGTATTCCATTCTTGGCTACAAATTGCTATTTTGACGTCCATGAGTTTTTCTTTTTGACTGTGTATCGTTTTAAAATGGTATTTACTTATATAAATAATATTGGTGATATTTATCGTATTTAAAATGATATTTATGAATATCTTCACGAAGAAACATGCAAAAAATAAAAATAAAAAGGTCGACATACCTAAACTTGAGAAACTATAGAAAACAAATGGCAAATGCAATCTAAAAAACTTTCACATCAGAAAAAACAAAGAGTCAAAGATGTTGGAATCAATATATAAAAGATTAATTTTTTTCAGCTAAAAAAACAACGCTCCAAATTCTACAAACGCATGCACCGTAAGGGCAAAAAAAAAAAAAAAAAAAAAAAAAGGCAATACAGCTGCATATTGCTGTTTAGTCGGGACAACTACTTGCAGCCTTTCTAAACATTGCTGCATATTGGCCGAATGTAAACCCGGCATTATTATGTAACTGATAGAAATTGATTATTTAAAATAATCATATCCTAAATAGGAAATTGTTTCAAAATTTCATATCAATCTTAATCAAAGGAGATATTAATACTATCTGATAATAATTATTATTATTTAAAAATGTTTGAGTTCGTAATTGTTTTTAACCAAAGAATATTTTATGATTTCTCAATTTCTTAATTTATATAACAAATTTTCTCATCGTCATATTTAAGGAAACATTTCTAATGAAAGAGTAACAATCTATCACAACCAAAAGAAATTTTATTGCATTCTCAAATATTTTTACTTAATTTTAATAAAAATTAGTTTTTGGAATTGAAAAAGAGCAAGGGGAAAAATTTGGGGTAAAATAATTCTTCGAGAATGAAGAAAACCGGCCATGAAATTTTTGTATAAACAATGCAAATATGTATAGTTCCAGATTTAACTGGATGGGAAAAAGGCTGAACGTTTTTAGTAAATGAAAATAAATATTAAGAAACTTGTAGAACAATTCTAAATTATGACACTGTTGCGAAATAACGTCATAATTACTGAAATTTACCTTGAAAAAACTTTATGACGGTATAAATCTTTCAAACGGGATTGCTATAAATTATTCCCATTAAAATTATTTATTCTTTTGCGGTTTTCTGGAAAATAGTTGCTTCATATATATCAAACAGCTCTCGTTTTAATTGATCTTAGGATATTGACATCAATGGGGAAGGGACTCTCAAATAAAAGGAAATATTTGTACTTTGTTTTTTGAATTTTAAATATTTATCTACTATATTTAAATCTTTTATTTGCTAATTTTAATTTTGCTATTTTGCTATTTTTAAATAGACGAAAGAATTAAGCTTTCTTATTGAAATAGCAGTCTCTTCAATCATAGTATTTCTAATACCAAATAATACAAGAATTAAAAAACCCACCATGCATTAACTTTTTACCATAGCTCCATATTTTAATTTCAGGTATAATTTCACTCACAAAAAAAGAAATAAAAATGAGAGGTTGAAATGTTATAATAAAATTCATCTAAAAGAAAAGAAATGTCTTCTAAATTTATGCCTCTACGACGACATAACTAATATATAACATTCCACATGATAGCGCAAAAAAAAAAAAAATCCAATACATAAACGACTAAGAAAATATTAATGCAAATAGATTTTCTAAAATTGAGATAAAAATGGAGATTCCAGGTTATGTTCAGTTTTAAAAGAATCGTGTCTTTTCACAATAAGGAATCACTGATACAATAATTCTTTATATAATTGGATCACATTATCATTCAATGACCTTATGGAGAGTACTTTATTCAACCCTTAGCGTACTGATGAATATTCCTCGTAAGAACACTCTTCGTAATTAGTGATTTTGAGTGTGTGTTTTTAAGATTTCTTTTGAAAATAGGATATGATAGATGACAGGTGATGACTGATGATATGAATAGAGGTAAAAAACGTTCATACGAAAAAAAAAACCCTGGCGAAATCGGATCTGCGATTGAGGTTGGAGGACTCCATCTTTAATTTTCCTGAATATTTTAAATATATAGATCATATATGAATTTATGGATCATATATTATAAAAAATATGTACAGAAACGATTTTTAATCAATATTTGTTATCATGGATCAATAATTATTTTTGCTTCAGAGACTACTCTAGAGGAAAAAAATCCTTTCTTAGACTGTATTATTAGTACTGTTATTATTACTGTATTTTCTTAGACTGTTTTTTACTTAAAAACTCTCCCTCTCTTTTTTTAAAAATAAATTATTTCTTCAAATCGCAAATCAAATATCCGTAAATATGAGATACCTGAAACTTTATAAATAATAAATAAAGTAAGAAATAAATATATAGAAGAATGCTGCAACAATTTATCATATAACAAAATACTTTCTATAGGATTTGAGCAATTTCAATTTTTTTCGGGTTAGTTTTTGTGGCCATCATCAGTTAAGGAAAATCCCTTTTTCTACAGAACATGTTTATCGTTTGGTATAAAGTTGGGCGAAGAATTCAGAATCATCGCTTCTTTAATCCTTTAGAAAAACGAATACAAACCTTTAAAATCATTTATCATATCCTCATGCACTTCCTGAAAATAAGAATAATGCAGTTTGCAATTGCTAAACCATTCGGTAAAGATACTGGGAATTCGGAAAACAAAGTCTCTATTCTTCTACAACTTAGTTTATATTATGATTCCAGGCAGCCTAAACCTTCTGCATATTCAGGCTTTCCTTGTTACTAAAAGAGGTTATTCCTTTAAAAATCACATAAGAGCGAGCAAAGAATATTATCTTCTTGCTCAGCATACCAGTTTTTCTCTAAGATGTCTTAAATGTTCAGTTTTTCTAAGTTTCCTTCTCTTCTGTAGAAAGCCGATGTCGCATTTGTTGACCATTCAATGTGAGCTACTTTCTGCATGATTAGCCAATTTCTTTCAAGTTCTGATGAATAGATGCTGTTCTACTAGACAAAAGTTTACATATTACAGTCTTTTTGTATTGAACGCATTCGAATTTCTGAAACAGATGTTATCCTTTAAATTTGTGAATAGTCCATCTAATGTTAAAATTCAAGATATCTCTGCAGATTTTGTTGAGAGAAATTTGAAATTTCGTGTGTGCTTGTAGATGAATATAAGAGAAACATTTCGCTTATTGACAAAAGGAAAAATAAATAAATTAAAAGGCATATAAAATTAAATCCTTGAATGTGCTCGTTTTGATGTGCCATCTAATTCTAAAACGTGGAAATGGTGGTGAAGTGAAATTTTCATTCCCCTATAACTTTCTTAAGATTAAAGGTTGAAAAATAAACCAAATCAGATAAATAGTAACTCATTAAGACAAATGCTTGTTCGATAACAGCGATATCTTAGATATTAGGGACTAAAAATGATTTTCAGCTCAGAGTATTTTCAACATCAACAATTTATGTTACCAGTTTTGAAAATACTGAAACAAAATCTCTATTTTCAATCAATCTTCATACTTTAAAATTGTTGAAATTCAGTGGTAATTAAAGTTTATTAGTTCGAAGAAAAGTAATTAAAAAGTAGAAAAAGAAAAAGACTTATTGGCAACAATATGTAAAAATGATCAGCTTAAAAAAAAAGAAGTTGCTTTTTTTTAAAAATTTTTTTTATTATAATGTTTATTTTGGAGATTTAGAGAGAGAGCATGTTTTTTTTTTAAACTGTTAAAAATGAAATATCACTCATTCACCCATCGATTCAAAACTCTCGTTTAATTATTAGGAATCCACTTGCAGTTTGTCAAGTATTTACTTCATGGATAGCAGACTTCTTTAAATATGAATAAATATTTTCCGAAAGAATTAATTAATTTTTTTCTTTACAAAAAACGTTTCATCTTGAAAGAGACTTTTTTAATGATCAATCAATTTACTAACTGGATGTTCATTACCAAAGCTTCAGAGTGTTTACATCATGAAAGATGAAAGTTTATTAGTTCCATTTACTCACTGTCAGCTAGTTTATCAAAGCGAAAAATAGGCTGCTACTCAAATTTTAAATTATAAATATCACTAATCAATATATGAAGAATTATTTTTTGATCGTTCTGCATATTTTTTGCATAAATTTTGATATTTAAAAAGTTTCTTAAAGTGAGCTTTGTTGTTTCTGATATTTTATTATTTTGGATGTCCTTTCATTTGATATCGCATTCATGAGAGTATACTGAATTAAAATAATTATGAAAATAAACTTTCAATACATCATGCTATTAACACTAGGTGAAAAAGCTAAAAATATTTTCTTTTAACTCCATACAGATTTGTAATCCCATACAGTTTGTACTGAAAATATATGACAGTGATTTTAAGAAATTCGCAATCACAAATGGTTATTTAAATATGTAATATTTCATCGCTTTTGTCTCAGGATCGAAAGGTAATTTGAAAACAATAACCTAGGTGATAAGGAATCTACCTTTGCCTTACAGCTTGCCAAGAGGGATTTTTTAAAAACATTCTATTCATATTCATCCAAATGTCACGAATGGACAGACAAAAACATCACGCTCGATTATCCCTTCAAATATCGACAACGGATCATTAAACTTGCGCCTCGAGAAAAAAAAATATCTCGAGATTATATCTCTACGTATTTCCTCTTCACCTTGTCCCTGCTTGAAAGAATGTTAAAATTTCGGATTTCTAGTTATTTTACACAGATCTTAGGGAAAGTTCAAAGTAACGGAAAGTTCATAATGATAGAATACTCTTGTAAAGCACCAAAATCCTTTTAGTTAATAAAGGAATGGGAATAGAGGTTATAAATACACTTTATATAAAAAGCATTCCATTCAAAATATAAAATATTTGAAGCAAGTGTATATCAGATATGCCGGCTTCCTGGCATAGGGGTAGCGTGTCTTCCCTGTGGTCTGGGCGTCCCGCGTTTGAGTCCCGGTTCGAGCATGGTTGTTCTTCGCTTTTGTTCTATCTGTAAAATGAGTGAATGAGCCCCACAATTAAAAGGGTTTGAGTAAGCGAGAGTGAAGCATAAAGTAGTAAAGTTGTACTCTTGGTCCTAACTGGCGCTACTGATAAAAACGAGAGACACTCATTTCGGCTTAAATCGCTGACAGCGGGCCTATCAAGTGCCATAAGTAACAACAACAACATATTTCAGATTTGAAAGGAAAATAAAATAAATGTTTTTCTTTACTGAGAAAAATTCAATATTTGAAAAGTAAATTACTACCCCGCTTGAAAATACTGGGAATCAGACTGACATAAAATAGTTTTGACCCTAAATGTTCATTGCAGAATATCGAAGAATATTGTGCCATTCTCCAACGATTTTTTAGCATTTTTTAAAGGCAAAGGATCTTCATTATAATATCACTAAATGTCTATTATAGTAGAAAAAAGTTTATTAGAACTGTGTTATCGATTCAAGAAAAGAAACTTATGTCCTAACTTTGACAATTGGTTTACTAAACTGTGCCGCTGATTCATAAGAGCTCAATTAAAAAAACTATTTTTTGATTCTAAAATAAACATCGTCACCCAATGTAGGAATCAAAATCTGATATTTTCTACAGTGTATCATTTCTTGTGTATTTATTTTCTCATAAATGTTAGTAAATCATATAATGATATTCTTTAGCTCTTTGTGAACAAATACTTGATTTCTTTGACTTAACGGAATTTTTTTGCCAAACCATTTGTCTGAGAGAATTACTAGTTAACTATAATAACTATTTGAGCAATTCCTCTAATTTCAGATATCTTAATTTGATTAGTATTGAACAAAATTCAACTAATTTTCTTTTTAAACTACTGTAATAAAATATTTATAATACAAACAAATTTCATCTCTGGGATATAGTTTGCTACTTATTTTAAAATATCGTAAGAACTATTCGCCTTTTAAAATATTTGATTGTATATACGTAAACACGTATTCTCTAATCGTTTAATAGTTTTTCACAAAAATATTATATAGACATTTGTACAAAAAGAAAGAATGAATTTATCGACATTCGGCAAATATTAGCATAAACTGCCGATTTCACGATTCTAACATTTAATGTAATTTTTGTTGCGAAAATTTATGAGATGTTTCGAATTTGATAACTCTTTCCTATTTATTATAATAGGACCTTAATTATTACCGTATAGTTTGGACACGATTTCTGCTTGATCGAAACAAGAGGGATTTATTGGTATGGTAATTCGGCATCCTGTTCTAAAGCTAGATGGTGATTATTTTGAGACGGACCTTGTAATTATGAAGTTCCGTTTAATGACAAGATCGATAAAAAAAACATAACAGTACAGTACTATCACAAAATCTATTTTTTTTTTCAGTAGGTCGTAATAATGAACGCAAATCCAAACCTTGCAGTGCACCATTGTACTGATCAAATACCCTCTCCCATCTCCGAATAACTTTATTGAAAGAAAAAAGAAAGGAAGAAAAAATTAATGATATCAAAAATGCATAAATCAAAAAGGAGATATGAAAAGATGTGAATGAAAAACGAAGTTCTGACAATTTTTCGGATGTACATTTCTCACCTTACAGATGTAACTACTACATATTGAATTCGTTGCTTACATTCTATATAACAGGGGTGGCAAAATTTTGGGATCCGTGGTTTACTCCACATTTCAAAAACCGAAGGCTGTCTACCATTGGCAGAGCTAAGTTAACGTAACGTACATGTTTATACACTTATTTTCGGTAAAAGAGAAAATGGTAAATTATCTAATTAAAAAAAAAACTTAATATTAACAAAATAAAAATTTATAGACGAAAATAATCAAAGTATTCATTTATCAAAAATTGACCATCCTATTCACTTCGTTTAGTTTAAAATTTCATTCATTAATTCTATGTCATAAGTCATAAATTAAATTGCTAATATCCGAGATCATTATCGGGATGGTCGCGCGGACTACCTAAAATGTCTTCGCGGTCGACGTCTTGGCCATCCCTGCTGTATAATATATATATATATATATATATATATTATATACTAAAAGAAACTGTTTGCTGTGTTTATAAGCAAGATATTGTTGAGATGTACAATTCAAAAAAGTGAATCAATTACTGTAAGAGAAATGTAAATTAATTAAAAGGGAAGGATGAAACTTTTACAAAAGTTATACATTGCTTCATTACATTTGAGAACATTAAAAATACATAATGGACTGCAATCATGTGAACAGAAGGATACGATTAATAGTGTTTTTTTGATTAGATACTATAGACAGCTTCCAGTTTTCAGATCCCTACTTTTTTATCAACACTAGTTGGTACGCGGCGCGTTGCTGCCGCAGACGAAATAATTTAGGAAATATCGTTTGAATTTGATATAGTTATCTTATTCAATTAAGAATGATATTTATTTTCTTATTGACAGTGAATAAATTCATTGAAATTGAAGGATATATGAAGGAGAAGCATAAATAGTATTTATTCTATTTTTATTACTCTATTCTACAAACAAATATTTATTTTTATGTATTAGATTTGTGTATTCTTTTAGAATTGTAAAGCTTGGTGTTCTTTCAGATTGGTAATGAAAGAAACTGTTTATTGTGTCCCGTGATTCATTTAGTAATCGTTCAGAATTCTCAAGTATAATGTTAAAAAAATGTGATTAAAATATTTTCCTTTTAAATTGATTAAGCATAGAAAATTTATTTATACCACAAAATCGTTAATATACTTGAAAAGATAATTTTTTGAAAACTGAGATGGTGCAAAATGATTTGTTCTATGATACTTTCGAAAGTTATTGCAAAAAACGCTCACATTTTATAAAATGTTTAGTTAAAATTTCAAACCTATAGGATTGGTTACCCTAAAACTTTCTCGCACACTCTCTAATAAAGCTATTACCTCAGAGAAATACTTACATTGCATTTACGTACAATAGCTACAAAATATTAACCTCTAGCTTGAATTCAGCATCTTTACTGAACCTGCTGTCTCCTTGGCGAGTTCTTTGGCGGTGAATCCATGTAAATGCGGTAAATAGATCCGAAGATATTTTTTATACTTTAGATTATTGTATTATGCCTATAACCTTTGCGTAAGTGCTAGCAATATGTTGTCGAAGTTTTATCGGAATCGGATGAGTGGTACGGCAGCGCATAAAAGACATTCATTTTTTAACATTCATTTCATTTTAACATTCATTCACAAACATTCATTTTTTAAATATATATATAATTGAGAGCTTTTGGCAGATGACTAAAAATTTAAAAGTCAGTACCCTCATTCAAGGCGGAATTTCAGTGGATTGACTGAATCGATTTTTCCCTTTCTAAAGCGAAGGTCTCTTACAGAGAAATTCGACATGGGGATCTATTGGTAATATTCCAGCTACAAGACCTAATAACTTTTCAAAACCCAGTTCCAGAGCCGACGTGTTAGCGAGTTTGGCGAGCGTTAAATTCGACGTTGTGGGCTAAACATCTTCCTGCTGGTATGATGCGGAAGTTTGGCAAGCAAGTCCGACATCGTATATTGACCGGAGGTTAAAATAAGCTTCAGGGTCGTTATGAAAAAACTTGATTATTGTTTTCATCCTTTAGAGCATTCTAATCAAATCCTGTCATGAGATCTCTCCATCCCCGAAGCGGGAGATGATAATATAGGACTTCGACAAAATCACCAATAAAAAATGAAATCCATCATTTCCATTACGTTGCTTAACATAACCGAAAGGAGTGCTTTTCTCCCCATTTTCTCGTGTAAAATAATATGGCACGTTTTGTGTTTAGCGTCGTTGTATAATTTAGAAAATTGCGTAGGCACTATGGACTTTTTTCTTTTGACGAACCTAGTTCAAAATTTTATTCATATCTACTATTATGGTGTCAAAATAGCATGCCAAATCTTATTTATTTAACTCACTGCGTTTTTGTTCTATTGCGTTCACATATATAAGTCTGTTTTTTGTAAATCAGCACTAATTTTCAGTTCCTGCATGTTAACTTAATAAGCCAAATCCATTTCCCATCTGAACTTTTAAAAAGTTTCTTTCCTTCGACTTTGCTTTATCCAATATTAAAACCCCTCACCATATTTCAATCACTCAATGTCAGACGTCGAACACTAGTCACAGGAACAGGAGCGTCTATCCATATCTCCCCCACTTCATGCTCATGACACTGTGTAAATAACCAAAGGTTAATAGTTGCATGGGCATGAAGAGGTGTTGTGTGTTCACATATACAAGGACTGATAAGCTGATAAACTATCCACCGACAGATTTAGTTATAAATTAGACACAAATCTACACTTATACCGGACAGACATTCTATTTTTTTGCTTATAACTTGATGCGTTTTTTGTATTAATAAATTCATGTACACACGTATTGATAAACAAATAAACTGTCAACTAGTTGAAGCATTTGAAAATCTATAAAGTTGATAGCAAAACTATTTCAGGCATGCAAATTTTTTCAGACTTTCAGAAGTCAACAATTTAAATGTTTAAATTAAATTTCATTTCAATAGCATCTTCGGTCTTTCGAATACTACCTCTACAGGCTGACCAACTGGCCGGATGAAAGTGTAATTTCATTTTTTTCTCTTTTTCTTTCCAGAGTGGTTTGAAAGCTAGAGATTCGTCAGAATTTCGGTACCGAATGTTTTTAAATAATTACAATACTTTCTCTTTGTTTACTTACAATACGTACAAAAAACTATTTAATTATCATTTTGATTAACCCTTTAGATAGTAGAATGAATTGGATTATTAATAACAAAACAACGAGTCCTTAAATCAAGTGATCATTTGTTTTTAAGATTTAAAAAATATTACCCTCGTCAAATTTGTTTTTAGGTAATTGTAATTTTCTACCGTCGATGATTTTCAGAAAGTTTCATTCAATATAAAAAATCATAAGTTGCAATTAGATAATGTCAGATGGTTCGGTAACCCTCAGAGAGGGTACCAGCAATTTACAAAGTTATGTCAAGAGAAATATCATCTGTGATCTATCATTTAATTTAATAAATGTGTCATTAGAGAAAATTTGTATTATTTTATGTACTCAGAGCCTTTCATAAATATGCATATATTTTAACTTAGATTTATAATTTAGCATGCTACTTAAATTATTATTTTAAATTGAATAATTTTGTTATCATAAAATTAAAATCACAAGGAATAAAACCACGTCTTAGGTAATAAAAAATAATAGCGTAACTTAAAAATGCTTTTATTAATGTGTCAGAAGGGATTTTTTTTAAATTCAGAAAAGTAGGGATCAAAACAAAAACCACAAAACTACAAAAAGTTTTAGGTATATTATAATTTATTACGTATTTGGTATATAAATTCTATTTACACTCGTAAAGTAATAGAATTATATATTACATTAATCTTCCAATGTACTTAATTAAAATTGGAATAAATATTTTTCTCATTAATAGCTTCAAATAATTAAAAGTTTTAATACGATTTCTTTGTAATCACAGTATACTCAAAATAACCCAAAATTTTCTTCAAACAAAATATTAAACTATCATGTAATTAAAGATTAAATTATATTATCAACAAACTACTGGTTCAACTAGGCTTGAAAGCAGAAAAAAGTTATTTTTATCGTAATCTATGCATAAATAAAGCACTAAAGATACTATATTTCAGTCTTAAAAATGTGGTATATTTTCTTGAAAAGTAATGGATGCTTTTAGACATCTGTTTATTTTTGTTTAAAAATGTTTATCAGATATCGGAAGAACTCTGATCCGTTAGATAAATCAAAAATAAATAAGAGATTCAAACCACTGATCCAAAATATTACATCATGATAAATTGGTTAGACTTGATTCTTCTCAAAAAATTCCCCTTAATTATATAATTGCAATAACCAGCACATAAAATATTAGCAAAGTCGCAACGTGTGAATACAAATCTAATTGCTAAAACAAAGATAAATGTTGTTATAAAATTTAAATAGTTATAAACATTATTAAAATTGGAGAAAGCATTATGCAGAAATAAATATTTCTGAGAAACTTATTTTGTGAATTTTAAAATGGCTTAAAAATTGTTAATAGGAACTAAAAGTATCGAAGTTACTGAGGAAAATGTTTAACTTCTGATTAATTTTTCAATAAGAATTAAATTTAATATTAATAAATTAGAAATAATAATAATAATAATTATTGATTTATTAATCTAATTTTAAATATTAATGAGACATTTTAAATAAATATCTAATATTTATTTTGGTAAAACTTCTTCTGTCTTATCCAAAAAGTAACCATGTCTCAAATTTAGTATCTCAAAGACCAACGGTTTACCTGTGAAATATTTTGGACATTACATACTACAGCCTTACAGATATAATATCAGCTTGAACCTTTTCACTCGAATGGTGACTCTCACTCATCATTCAAGACGGTGCATCATTTTGATGATTTATTTATTTATTTTCCTTTTTTAATTTTGATTTTCAAACAATACCTAAAGAATGTTAAGAAGATGTAGATTAATTTCAATTAAAATTCAACTTTAAACTATAATCAATATATTTTTTATAGCAATAAGCTAGTCCTTTGTGGTAGCTGTATAAATTTGCACCGAATTACTTTCCCGAGTGCAAGGGGTTAAATGTTGTAATATTAATATGATTTCTGACTCAATTTTTACATATTATTAGAAATTGTAAAATAAGTCCATATATCTTTTGATATGCTAAGGCATTAGTCATTTAAAGTTAAGAATTACATTTAAAAAAATCAAATTTATTTTTTCATTTTAAAACTACCACTGAGAAAAAAATACTACTTTAAAAATATCCATTAAGATAAACATGTTTACTATCAGTCCACAAAACTAAAAACTCATATACATCATCTTGAATTATATAAACACTCTTCTTCAAACCCATTAATAAGAAGAATACCTGCATCGCGTGACCGATCAGGTTCCCTAAATGCGCTTTAAAATGCAGTCCCGCAGACATTAATTTTGTGTGCTTTGGTTTCATAAGTTCGCCAATTATTCCGTGTGCATATTGTTTTAGGGATGCACGTCACTGACGGTATGCTTGCACCGGATCACGCCAGTCACCACGTGCTCCCCTGTGTTCTTACTTACGTGTTATCGCACTCTTGTGTTTTACTTCCAGCATCTGTGTTTTCTTCGGTATTATATAAGAACCTCGACTTCTAGAAGAATCTGAGCCCATTTTCTTTTTCAGTGTCAAGGTCATGAGAAACCATAGACGGGATGTCGCGGTTGTTTGTTTCCGTCAATACGCTTCCCTCGCGTTTGGTTTCATAAGTGTAATAAGCGTGTTTCGCTCCCACTTAACGACGTCGTGACAGCGAAGCTTTTTTTTTCTCGTTTATCTTTTCTCATTTTTGTCGTAAATCAAATACTGTGACACTTAGGATTCGCACGAATAATCTGCAGGTGGGGTGAATAGAATAAGAGAGATGGCGATAATTCTTCACGATTCTTAGGACATAGAAAATAAGAACTGAATAGCGCGTTATCATACAAGTGTTTTACCTGAGCCTATATTATTGAATAATGAATCTATCACGAGTAATAAATACATTCAATATTCCATTCTCAAATGATTAGGTATTGATTGTTAATAATACGAATTATCAATATTAAATCGCATATTACTTTTTAATATGGATATTTCTATATACTCCGACGTCCTGGCATAGTGGTAGCATGTCTTTCCCATGATCTAAGAGGACCGCGGTGGCCTAGGGGTAAGGTCTCGAATTCGGAACCGGAGGGTTGCAGGTTTCGAGACTTGATTCCACCGAAGAACCGTCGTGTGAGGGGGTCTCTTGCACGTTAAATCTGTCAGGCCAAACGTCCTCCCGCTGGTGTGGCGTGGTGTGGAGAGGGGGGTGCCACTTCAGGTGTCGTTCTCGTCATCTGACCGCGGTTCAAAATGACGAGGTCCGTCCCAAAATAGCCCTCGTGTTGCTTTAAACGGGACGTTAATATAACTAAACTAAACTAAACTTCCCGTGATCTAGATGTCTTGGATTCGAGTCCCAGTTTGGGCATGGTGATTCGTCTGTGTTCTATCTATGAAGTATATGAATGTGCCACCCTATAAAAAGTATTGTGAAGCGAATGGGAAGTATGAAGTAGCTAAATCGCATTCTTGGCTCTAGTTGGCGCTACTGAAAAAATAAGGGATGCACATTTCGGCTTAAATCGCTGACAGATAACTATCTGCGGGCTTGTAGATTGCCATAAGTAACAACAACAACATTTTTATATAGTACATCTTCAAAACATACGGCGATTAATAAAACAATGGGAGTGGTATTCCCAAAACTTTCTCGCATTCTCTCTCACAAACTTGCCATGCGAGAGAACTTCTTTCCACCAGAGAACTTCTTGTATGGCACAGATGTATAGTAGTTACGAAATTTTAACTCTTTACTGTCGAGTGTCTTCTCTCAGACACTATTCAAGGGATGGTGCATCATTTTGATAATTTATTTATTTTTAAATTTTAATTTTTAAAAAATACCTGCAGAATGTTAAAAAGATGTAGATACATTTTTTAAAGTAACTTAACTTAAAACAGTATTTCGATTTATTTTTTGGAGTCCTAAATAATTAAGTCAAGTATTAAGTCAAGTCCTAAGTAATTAAGTCCATGTATTAAGTCAATAACTGTGCATCGAATTATCATTCCGATTGAAAAAGGTAACTTAGATGTGAATTTGGCATTCTTACTGAATCTACCGTGTCAATCTTGGCGAAGTTTTTGGCGATTAATAACTTTAATAGGATTACGAAAATCTTTTTATTTTAGAAGCTTCCCCCCCTACAAATTAAAACAATTTAACGGAAAATTACACTTATAGTCACAAAATTCCGAACCGAATTCGATATATTTAAGTCATTGCATTTTTGAATTATAATTTTACATATTTCTGAAAGTATAGATCGACTGACAATCAGTTCGTAGTCCGATTCGACTCAAAGATGTTTACACTAAATGTTAAATATGTAATGAATCTCAACTATCTAGCTTTCTTCTTTTTTCAATTAGGGGCCGCGGTGGCCTGGTGGTAAGGTCTCGGCTTCGGAACCGGAAGGTTTCAGGTTCGAGACTCAATTCCACAGAAGATCCGTCGTGTGAGGGGGTCTCTTGCACGTTAAATCTGTCAGGCCAAAGTCCTCCCGCTGGTGTGGTGTGGAGAGGGGGGTGCCACTTCAGGTGTCGTCCTCGTCATCTGACCGTGGTTCAAAATTACGAGGTCCGTCCCAAAATAGCCCTCGTGTTGCTTTAAACGGGACGTTAATATAACTAAACTAAACTAAACTCTTTTTTCAATTAAAATGCTAACTAATATTCACACAACCGAACAGACGAAATTTCTACTGAACAAATTTTACTGGAAATTTGATAGAAATCTGCAAATTGGGGTAAAAATGTCTTTCCGAAATCGGCAATTGGTTTAGAAATCTGCAAATATGAATCGTCTAGCTCAAAGCATTTTTGAATTATCTTTTTCACAAATATACAAATAGGCGAATCTTTTCCGAACAGTTTCCGTGTCCCCCCCCCCCCAAAGGGTAATCTAAAGAATAAAGATTCATAAAATTTTCGAGTTCAAATTTTTTGATGATTACCAGATTTTATTTGTTCGACATAGACGAAAAAGTAAAAAAAAAGAGAGATAGATACATTTAATTTATTATTTTCGAAATGCATTAATAAGATTCTATTTCCGAGTGATATTATCAAAATAGTTCATCATTAACTCTTATGTATTTGGCCTCTTTATGCACCTCTCTGAACTTTCGACATTGACTTTAACCTACTCTACCTCCTTGGTAGCTGCCATCTGTGAACGCTTATGCACTAATTTTAAGCTGGGAGGTAAAAGTAATTATATGTATCCATGTCTAGGTTTTATAGAATGCAGGTCACATTCTTTTTTTAAATTTCTGAATCAAATAGTTGTTCATAATATTGCACTGGAAAGAAAGGGAGTCGTGCTAAACAAAGTAAGGTGTCAGCTAGCCAGATTGACTTCACTAGATGTATTCAGATAGATCCTCAAAAATATTCCATATTGTAAATTTGACTTTTGTATGTTGATTAAATACTCTAAGATAGTGAAAGAAAGAAAAAAACAACAGTTGCTTCTTTTGTAGACTTAAAAATCGTGACTCACTGAAAAGGAAAAGATTTTAAATATTTTTACTTGCTTAGGGGATAGTAAGTAAATATCTTGTTACATGTTTCTTTCAAGATTTTGCATACATTTCCTTTAATTTCTGTAAATTATATTTTCAAAGAGGGCGGTATTTGCTCATAGTGAAAAAAACTGCTCTGTAAACGAAATGTAGTTTATCCTTCCTTTATTTTTTTTAAAATCTTGTTTCTTATGGATACATAGCTTACAATTTATAATTATAAATTAGATGACATGGAGTCTAATGGCAAAGCTTATTTGGCTGCGTATTTTTCCATTTGAAAACCGAAAAATCGGGCTTCACTCGTGAGTCACGTGAAAAATTGATTCAAATCCTTTTATATTAGTTCATATATTAACTATGAAACGTTGCTGGTAAATTTCATTTCAGAATGTTTAGTTTTGACCAAGCTGTCGTAATCATTAATACTTTCATTGTCATTTGGCCATTATAGACCAGAAGACAAGAAAAGCGTAAAAAAAACTTCAATAATTACTATGGATATGATATGAGAGAGCACTTTAATTGCGGATATTAACATAAAATTTTTAGATGCACATCGAGAAAACGAAATCTGAATTAATTATACCATGTGCAGTTGAGTTGTAATTATTATGACGCTTACAAAAAGAATGGAACAAATTCAGACTCATATTAAAAGAGTAAATCAATCAGCTCCAGTAAAAAAGTCCTACCCGTAGAGCATTGTTGCAGTTCTTTTGGTGTTTGATACAAATATCTTACTATTTTTGAGTATACAAAGAGACAGTATTGTAATCAAAACATTCGAACTTGAGATTTTTGCGAATCCTTCACATTTTATATTTCCTCGATTCAAAAAGTTGTGTGATATTTTTTGTGGTATTTTGTTGCGATTTATTTAATGCCTTTTTTTATTTACATTCGAATAATGCATTCATTAATATTGCTAGAATCAAATAATATCATTAAATTGTTTGTCAAAAATGCATTGAAGTTTCTTGAACTTATAATGCATCATTTACCTCTTAAAAGTATGCGTTGAATAAATTTTTCCATTTTATAAGTTAGCAAATATATGTGGGTGTTTCTCATAAAAAAAAAGTAAGCCATTTCTCTAAAAGAATGTGTATGCAGTTTTAAGTTAATTGAAGTTTCCATGGGGTTTTCAAGGAATTCGGAATTTGTATTTAATGGTATAAAATATTTAAATGAAATTTGGTACTCGTTTCGTTTTGCATAATAGTGAAATCAGAGTATTAACTCTTACGCAAAAGGAAAACACAGTATATTTGCTCAGTATAAGATTTCAGATGACAAGGGCATACTCACTATGTCATACACTGAAACATTTAAATGGCATATGCAATTAAATTTGTCATCTGAAAAAGATTTCATTTCAACTCACTTCGTTTGTGAACACAAAATAAATAAATAGAAATAAAATTGTTAATGATCTAAAGCATAAAATTCTAAACTTATTTCTAATCATTTTACTGCATATGATGGTGAAAACTTTTGGAATTAAGGCATGGTTCAGAATGCATAAGAAAACTTCGAAATGTTTCATTTGTTTCAATATTTCTCATATGACATTTATTCCTTCTTTATTTCGGATATTGATGTAAAAGTATTTGTTATTCTTCATAGTATTATTTTATAACACTATAGAATCATTCTTCCACAATTCCATTTAGCCACTCTGTAGAATGCTTAAATAATATAAAAAGCTCTCACATTTCGGCCGCATGAATCCAGGATCAAATTTCCATTTTAGCGCCGGACATGACTATTTGACCTTTATGCATGCATGCCATTAGGGTCAGGGTCTATTTTATATCCTAAATGTGCGTTTAAACTGTTATGAAATTATGCATAAAATCCAAAACTAGCAGTATGCTACTTTACACGGAACATTGCTTATAGTAGATTGCTGGATTGTGAAGGTTTGGACTGGATAGTGAAACCTCTTTTATTTGTCGTTACTTTTTCATAATTTTTTTATTATTATGTTTTCCATCTGCTTTTATAAATTTTCAAAGCCATCGTAAATAAAGAAAAAGCGATACCAAAAAAGAAAAACGGAATTGGCCAGGGCAAATAACTTTGATTACTTCAGGTCAAGGTCAGAAAGAGTCAGTGAATGAGATGCTTGTGAAGCAAGGTTTCGGATTGGATAATTCATATCCCTCTTTTTGTTAGTACATAATATTTATCGTTTTCTTCTTTTACAATGTTTTCCATCTCTGTCGTTATCAGGTTTTCAACGCCTTCACAACTGAAGAAATAACAGTATAAAAAAAAGAAAAAAAAAAGTGAACAGCTTTCATTACTTCAGGTCGAGGTCGATAAGTTTTCACTGAAGGAAATGCTTTGATTTCGAAAAGTGATTTTGGGTTATGTGATACAAATCATCGCAAAAATTTAATTCAATCGGATCAAATTATTAATTAAGATCCCTAAATCCTAACACAGCACACATATGTGTTTAAATCTGCTTTCAACAAAATTTAAGAAATCTGTACGTGGCCAAACATTTAAAAAAATAACTAATTGTGTTTTCTTGATGTTTTCGTCTATTTATTTCCATAATGTACTTTTTCTGTATTCGAAGTAGAGAGAAAGAATCGTAACAGGAAGAAAAAAACATAAATCAAGACTTTGAAGAATTTGGACATTTCAAACCTACACGAGTTCGAAAAACACATCTTCGGCATTATACTTCTCTTTCAGAGAGAAAGATAGCTCAAAAAGGGTCCACTGGATGAGTATCTCAAAATTGAGGATGTAAAACTTCCGGTATGGCGATTCACCACCACACCGCCGGAGGTTCTCGCCACCATTGTAGGTACAGAGAGAGGTGGGGATTCGCTACCTCCCATCGATGACGGGACATATTTCCCTAGGGAAGGGTTGTGCTGTGGACGGTGAAAGCTCTTACGACTCAATCACAGTTCCTGTTAGTATTGTTGTCGCGATGGTCCGGTCAATCAGTTTGATCCGTGTGTCTAGAGTGGTTTGGAGTTGTCAATTATCGTTATCTAGGCGGATGTAATTAGGTATAGGATATTTACACCAATTTTCTAAATTTTAATAAAATTTTGAGCAATATATGTTTATAAAAAGGCCGCTGTTCGAACATTGCATTTTTCATTTAAAAACTGACCTTTATTTTCTAATGCTCTAAAGTACAAAAGTTTAACATCCTTCATTTTGCCATTGGGAAATTCCACATCACTTTAATTGTATGCATTTTTTACTGAGTTCCGAAAGTTTAAAAACAACGATTATACGACTTTCAACTCTAGGGATTACAGAAAAAAAGATTTTAATCTTTCAATTTAAGCGTTCATATCCATCCTTTTGTTTCTGTGATTATAGATAATACACGTGAGCAGAAAAGTCAGAAGCAAACAGGAAAAAATCGTTTCCGGTCATCATTTTTGGTATAATTAGTGTTTATAAATGAATGGTCTCACGGCATCATTTGAAGACAAAGACGTTCAAAAAAATTTCCTCTATATTTTCGATTTATTTTCCAGACAGCTTAAAATCGTGATTGCGATTTCAATCATCTTTTTAGGCTTGCAAAGTATCCCAATAATAGTTAAATTCTCTGTAGCTAATTAATAAAATGTAAAACTAAGGTTTAATTAGAGCAGTGGAAATGGTTTCCCCGGAGCTTTCCCCCACACTCTCTAATACAGGCATTATCCCAGAAAACGCCTCACATGGCAGTTAGGAAATGTCAACTTCTTCCTTGGTTAGTTTTCTTTTGACGATTACTCTCTGGTTAGAGATTAATAGTAATCAAAAATCGAATGTGTGTTTTGCTGAAATTTTCTCTTGCAGATTTAAAGGAAAATTTAACACAAAAGCTGCATTTATAACAGTAAAATCACATATCATATTGTATATATTCATGCTATTTTGCTTTCGAGTTATCCAGTCTGAATGTTTTTGTGAGCATAGACCAACAGATGTTAAATCTATGTATCAAATTTCTAACACTTTGGCTATTACCATGTATCATATATGAAAAAGTAAAATTAACCGGATTTGCTCATGCATCAGCCAGATAATTAGCATATCAAAACAGATAGCACATAGCTTTATAAGCCAGATAACATCTTCAAGATTGTGTAATCACGTTTAGTCTTGTGACCATGTTATCTGGCTACGAACCGTAAGATCGTGAGTTCGGGCCTAGTTATCGTCAGTTGTAATATTGGTGACCTAGGTAACCTATGAAAATAAATAAATAAATACTTAACCTTAGTGCAGCTGTAGTTGTACCCTCTACTCACAACAAAAATAAAAAAGGCGATAAATAACCAGTCAACAAAAAAAATAAAAACGGAGCTGATAATTAATCAGCCAACAACAACACAAACCTCAACAGCCAATAAGATCGCACTAAACAGCAACAAAATATCGTTTGTCTCATCTCTCACTGGTGAAGTAGTATTTTAGTGGAAGCTTTATAAGCCAGATAACATCTTTAAGATTATGTAATCACGTTTAGTCTTGTGGTCTTGTTACCTGGCTGGGAACCATAAGGTCGCGAGTTTGATTCTTGCTATCTCCAATCGCAACATATGTTTTTTTCACCATCTTTGGAATTTTCAAATCTTTAATACTACTTTTATCAGTTGCCGGTTAATTAGAAGTATGTAACCCCCTTATATGACTGGAGAAATGCTATGTTTTCAGAAAGAGCAGCGTATTAAAACGTGTCAGTATCTGAATTTCGCTTTGAAAAAGATAATGTCCTGCTTCAAACCACTCAAGGAATTTCTAAAAACTTATTTGTTGTTGCAAAATTTACACATAGATGAAGGTTAACTGTTTGCAGCGATTTACAACTGGTTTAATAGGTTATAAAAAGATTGAAAAGAGATTAATGAGGGTTGATGTCCAAGTTGGTCAATGACCGGTTTCTCCAATGTCAGTGTAGTTCGGCGCAAAGATTGAGCATATGAGTGGCAACTATTCAATCTACAATATTGCACTAACTGAGTTTTTATTCTGAGGGAAAAGATGCAGGAAAGAAAACCCGAACCGATAGATGCAAATACAAACTGTGGTTTTTCACTTGGATAGCGTCCAGTGCAAAATACGTTGTCCGTAAAGAATTTTGTGATCAAGTACGGGAATTGCTGTTATAGATTTATCAGCCCTATTCAGCTAATGCTGTCACGAGTGATTTATTTTTTTCCTTCTTTAATCAGAATAGTGCCAAGATGCTATCTAGATTTGAAGTTAAAAATGCAGTGAAAGCAGAGACGACGTAGATGATGAAAGAGTTTTTGAGGAATAATCTAATGTATTACTTTGAAAAATGAGAAATTTGTGTGTAGTGATGTAGGAATCGAGGAGATTATATTGAAGGAAACAGTATCAGAATCATAATAAGAATAAAGCGAGCAATTTAATAGCCATTCTGTGTTTAAAAAATCTCCAACTAAATCTATAAAATATACTAAGAGTTTCATAATGTTTCTTTTATGGCAGAAAGTTATTTTATTTAAAGGTAATTTGAAACCTTTTTATAAATACACAAATTACGGCAACTAGCATTTCCAAAGACCTGCTATTTAATCGAATTTTGAAATGCAAAATATTAAAAAAAATTAAATGAATTTAGAATGCAAATCAAATTGATACATTGACATATTGACGAACGATCAGAAACAAACTGAATACCTAACCTGAAACCGTAACATGCAAACCAACGAATATTTTACAAAATGAGAGACACTGTTTTAATTTCAAAGTGAAATTATTCATAAATATCTACCAGAATCAAGCAATTTTAATTGCGAAATTATTAAATATTATATTTAATACTCATATATATAATTATTTCAATGATTTTATAAACAACTAAAAAGAAAAAAAAAGAAAAAAAGACCAAAAATAATCCTGAAAAATTTGCTCATACTTAACGTTTACCTGCTAAATTAGTCTCTCCGCTGGAAAGAGAGTTTTACAGAGATTTTTAACTGATATTGTTGATTGGACACTTAATTATACTTCCATTTTTTGTCGCCAAATTCTTCGCCAAGTTTTCAAATGATCGCTGAGGTCGGAAGTCATTGGCTATTGGCAGAATCTCCGAAATTTTCTTTTTTACACTGGCTTGATTGAGAAATTTTTTTACAGATTTATAAAAAGGCTACGACGACGGAAGTAATCGAGAGACCTAACATGAATTTAACTTATCTTCGTCATTTAATTGATATACGAATGTCCCTGGACCTTCAAAATTGCATAACAATATCGTCATAATAAAAATATTTTGCATATTAAAATAGAGCTTCATTACCTTATTCATCTGGTGCATCGGGATTTCTGATACAAGGTCGGCTAATTAAGGCTCTGGAGTTATTTTCTGAACATTTCGTACAGTTGCCTTTAAAACAAGAGTGAAAACGGAAATAAAATTATCTCTGGAGTAAATCTCTTAAAAAAATTATTCACACAATGTCGGCTTCAAACGTTTTACTTGAAGGTGTATTATAAATTCTTAAAAAATAGCGTTACATTCAATATTAAACCTTGTTTTCAACATTTACGCTGAAATGTATTATTTTTCGTGGAATATATGAATTTCTGTGGAAAAAACAAACAGCATCCAGTCTACTGCTTTGTCTTGATTCTTATCTCGAAATAACGTGTTCAGCTGGTATTCTCTAACAGTTGAGAGCTGCCAGATTTTCGACTTGGTTAGTTTGAATATCAAATTATATTAATATTTTTTAGGATTTGGTTTCTCACATGGATTTCATTAAATGAGAATTTAGGAATCGAATCCCTTGAATGAAAATTCAAGCTGGATATATGCAGCTGGGTGTGCGTGTTTAATACAAGGAAAGAAGCCTGTTACACTTTTCTTATTTATTTTCGCGCACACAACACATATTAGCAAAATGATGATCACACAAGTACATAAGATAACGCATAATATATATATGTTGTTATTGGAGATTGTTAGGATTGAATTTGCGGTCTTATGGTTCGTAACCAGATAACATGACCACAGATTAAAAGTGGTCACTCAATCTTGATGATGCTATTTGGCTTATGAAGCTTCCACTACAATACTTTCCCCTCAAATGAGAGGTGAGACGAACGATATTTTTGTTTCTGTTTAGTGATGATTTTATTGGTTGTTGAATTTTTAATGCATCTTACCCATTTTTTTGGCTGATTATTTATCAGCTTTATTTTACTTTTTTATTTATTGGTTGATTATTTATCTGTCTTATTTTTATTTGCTGATTATTTATCAGTTTGATTTATTTTTATTTGGCTGATTATTTGGCGCCATTTTTTTAATCGGCTGATTATTTATCGCCATTTTTATTTTAATTTTTTTGGTAGAGGATGCCACAACAGCTGAACGAAGGTTGCATTTTTTTTTCATCGTCCTAGGTCACCAATGTTGCTATTGGTGATAGTTAGGATCGAACCCGGGACCTTACAGATGGTAGCCACATCACATGACCACAAAACTAAAAGCGATCACTCAGTCTTGAGGATGCTATCTGGCTTATAAAGCTTCCACTACATATATTTAAAGGAAAAATTTGCCTCTAACAGAGAGTGAACGAATAATTTAATGTGCCGCTAACAAAGAGTAAGCGGTGCCTCATTTCACCACCTTCATACCAACACTGAGTTGAAGTGTTTAATAAAGAAGAGGAGCTTGAGTGAGCATCACTCACATGATAAACATACATATTGTTTAAAGCATACTGCGCCATCTATAAACAGAATTAAATAATATTTACTATATGAATAACTATACAAAGAATAAAAAAAAAAACAAATTAAATAATTAAATAAAAACAAAAATTACAAACAATAAAATCGCATTAATTATATATATTGAATAATACGTTGAAACCTTTTCAAGAAATGTAATTTAATTACCCAAATTTTTAAATACAAATGAGAGCGCTAGTTTTAATGAAAGTATATTTACTATTTGTTCAATATCGCTTTAGATTCCTCATATATAAAAATAGATGTTAAAAGATGAAGATAGACGTCACAGATTGTTCTCGAATATAATTCATTATTTTACAGAATGTATACGGATACAAGTTAACATATTCCGGAGGTACTTGTTAAAAGAGATCGTGACAGGTTTATAAGTTCTTAAAGTAATCAAACGTATTTATTATTCAAAACTCTTATTCCGAGAACTAGAGGACTTTATGATGACAGGAAAGGATCGGAACATTGAATTATGACTGGAAATGAAACATAAATTCTACTACTGAAAATATATTATCTGTACTTATGATTCGGACAAACCGGATAAATGTATTTAGATAGATTTAAAAACATAAATTTTACGATGGTATCAGGAATGCAATTATTATTGTAAAGGGATAGGATGCACTCTTCAGTTTCAAATGTTTTTCATCTCTACTTTATATTCGCCGACGCGATGACAAGTACTATAATTTTGCAAAACAAAAACAAACAACTTTTGTAAAGGGCTTTGTAGTTCTTTTGTAAACAAAAGTACTATAAATATGGAGAATCTAAAGTGATATTGAATCTAAAGTGTATTTAATAATTTGGGTAGTTAAATAACATTTCTTGAAAAATTTTCAACATATCATTCAATATATATTGTTTAAGCGATTATCAAATTTGCTTATTCAAAATGCAATTCACGCAACAGGTTAATATTTCGTAACTTTTGTATTTACTCGTGCAAGGCTCTCTCCGTGTAACACCTTGTTTAGAGAGTATACAAGAAAGTTAAAAAAAGGAATTAGTTTTTTCCCCAGAGTATAACTTTTCAATCCTTTTATTTTCTGGTAAACGTAATATAGGGAAACTGTAGTAATCTTCAAAAAATTCGAATTCGAGATTTTGGCGAATTTTCACTTTTTAAGGTTCTCTCTGAGTTTGAAAAACACATTTTTAGTAAATCTCCATCTGTGACAAAGATAATTAAAAATGCTTTGATCAAGACAAGTGAAATTTGGCATATAGTCTTTATATCAATTTTGTATATTTATATCAAATACTGTGTAAAATCTGGTCAAAAAATTTGTGGCTGTTCGAATGTAAGTTTACACCATAACTACAAATAAAAGTGAGTTAGATAGATAAAATTCGTCACACAGATTTAACAACTGCATTGTAGACATTATCGGATTTCGAGCAAAATCTAGGAAGGGGGTTAACCATCTGGAGTCTGTATTTTCAGAAATATGTAAAAATTCAAAAATTCAATGACTTAAATATATCAAATTTAGTTTATTGATTTATTACAACAAGCTTAGTTCTGTGTTAAATTTTTAGTTTCAGACCAGTTTTTGACAATCGATTAAACACACATTCGGTTTTTGGATATTATTAATCACATACCAGGGTTTAATTGCCAAAAAATACTTAAGGATCACACGATAAATTAATTAAAAAGGCTATATTCACTCAACAGATTAATGATTCGTAACTTTTGAATTCCATGCAAGGCACTCTCTGTGTAACACATTGTTTAGAGAGTATGCGAGAAAGTTTTGGGGAGTCCGCTTCCTCTAGTGTAATTGATTATCTTGAAATAAATACAATCCTTAAATTCCATATTTTGTAAAAATTATTGAAAGAAAAAAATGGAAAGTTTTGAATATCGTATTAGTGATATTTATCTGAAATAAAAATCCTTTGACTTCATTTTTATTATGTATGATAGCTATAGAAAGTAATGAATGTCATTACTTTCTATGAGAATTGTAGATTACTTTTATTACTTTCTATGAGAATTACTTTTTTTGAGTATTTAAAAAAATACATTCAATTGAAATTGTTTGAAAGCTGCATCACTCATCATAAACAAATATTACTAAAAGGTGAACAAAGAAAAGAACTTAAAAAATAATAAATACCATTGGAGATACTCATGGCTCATAAATTTGTTAATTTAAACAAAATGAAATTAAAAAAAATTAACCGTATTAAATTAAATGCAAAACTTGAATATTTCCTTTCAAATTACAAAGTTAGTGGTTTTAATTAGGTGTCACTAATATAATGTAGAAAATTTAATTAAAATATGAATTTCTTTGAAATTTAAAAGAAATATTTTTTAATCTCATCGTTTTTTCAACTGAATAAACAACCTTACTGCAAATTTATTAGCAAATTTACGATGCATCTTAGAAATTAATGGCTTCCTTGAAAGATTTTATCATTTAAATGATTTTCCTTTCAAAGTTGAAGAATGTATTTTTTTAAATAAAAAATTGGGGCTTTCCATGAGGAAAAAAATGTTGGAAGTATTTAATGTAATATTCTTTAGTGAATTACATTTTGAATGAAGAGTTAAGAATTCTAAAAGGAAGTATTTTTGGTTAAAATTTAATAATTATAATAATAGTAATAATTGTATACATATTATATATAATGGAAGTGGGTGAATTTATCTATTCGCTAAGTTTATCTCCAAGACTGATGATCATTGATTTGACACCCATTCAGCTTTTAATAGAGTTGCCCATAAAACTGTCTTTCTTACGAGGGAACTAACTTTGCTGAAAAGCAATATTATAGATTCGTAACATTCCTATAATATAATTGTTAGAAGAGAAGGAAGTCATGTTCATTATTGCATTACTTTTGTTACTTAACACCAGTCATCTTTGGTGGCCAGTTGGTACGCCAGGATTAATGATTGCTGAACATCTCAAGTATATATTTTTGAATTTGTTTTAGTGAATTTCTGGGCAAAATATTTTTAAGCTTCAAATTTTAATTAACTAATAATTAATACTATTTTAGAAATTCCACCCTATTTTTTTATTATCCAATGCATTTCCTTAATTTTCTGTCTTTCACTTCGTTTACCCAATTATTTAAAAAGAAAAATAAGCGTTATTTAAAAATGGGCAACTTTAAACCATGTTTCACCATTGCTTGATTTTGAAAAATCTTAACAATCGAATCAATCTTAAACAAAACTTTTATCAAAAATATACTTTATACTGAAACCTACTAATAATGAAAAAATAATTGAAATCTTCATATCCTAACTTTCAAAGCATTATTTTTCAAATCATGGTCTATCAAAAAATTTATAGGATTGGGATTGTCTTAAGCAAAAATAATTCATATAGCTTATTAGTTTAATTTAATTTAATTTATTAATTGGTTTTATTAGTAACTAAGTAACAAATCGACACATCATTTTATGAGAGATAAAGAACTGAATTTCTATCTAATTGAAAAATTTATCAGAACTTATGCAATCAACATAACTTGATATGAAGATTGTTGAATTCAATGATAAATATACTTCCCAAAGCTCTAAAAGGATCTAATAACAACAAAGAGAAAAAATCAGGATGAAATATTAATAGATAAAATAAAAATTATTCAGTTTGATTTCAACAATGAAATAGATTGTCGTTAAATAAAATAATCAATTTATTTAAAAAAATTATTAAAAATTATAAATTAAATTAATTAAGAATAAAAGATTACGTAACTAAAATTAATGAAATTGAGGGGTTATTTTTTTAAAAACTTGATGCTAATTATTACTGTGGTGTTATATTTTCAGAAATTATCCCAAAGGAACTCCAAAATGTATCTTAATTTTTAATTAATCAAAATTTTTAAAAATCCCTGCTCCACAGGACAAAGCATGTTTGTTATTTTAGAGTATGGTAATTTTTGTGATCATTTAGATCCGGTATCATGGTCTGACTTATCATAAAATATAAAAAATACTTAAAAAATTATTAAAACTAAAAAGATTTTATGATATCTAATACTATAATACGAGGAATGGTTGC
>JAPMOQ010031793.1:173597-231738 GCA_026543055.1 Argiope trifasciata
TGGTGCACATTAACCGGTTATCTTTTCACCAATAGTTTCACAAATTTTCTTATGGCATGTATTGTTTTGATAAATCACAATTGAAAATTTAAATCTTCGAGTTAGCTTCGATACCTGTTTTCTCCGAGCGGAGTTCGGTCACCCGCTGGTGTTTTTAATATAGAATAAATATTTTTTTTTTTTGAAATTCGAAACTAAAGAGGAAAAGTTATTATTAGGAGAGATTAAATGTTCAATTATAGATGTAAGTTTGAAATTAGGGATGCAGAGCTTTATATTTGTGTGATGTTTTTAAATATTAAAAAAATTTTTAATTACGAAATTCTGTAACAAAATTTAATAAATATATCTGCGAAAATATTTGATATAATTCGTGTTTGACTAAATTAACTTTTTTTATAATCCATGTCTCATAAATTATTGATTCTTGTAGTATAAGAAATCTGATATAAAACATGTAAAAAAAAACTACATTCTTTATATAATTAACCAATTAACTGTTTCGACCTTTTTGGAAAATGCATATCTAAAATGTACCGGAAAAATTTAATGATGATAAGTATACGCGTCAAACATGGAGTATGTGTGATATGAAAATATATTGTAATGAAATACCTATTTTTTTATTTCCATAATCAAATTTATTTACTTACATAAACTGACATATATTATGAACGAAAAGAAACATAAAAAAGTATTATTTTAATTTTCTGTGAGATAAAGTTAGTGTGCAAAACATGATACAAAAGTATCCTTATCCAGTTGTTTATTACCAGACGCTCCATTATTGAATTCTCTAAAATATTTTATGGTTGTCTAATTATATCTAGGATGCCTAATACAACTCAGCAATACATTTAAGAAAAATTATTCATATTATATGCGTCTTTTATAAAAATTATTAATAATATTTATTGGCTTCTTTAATTTTGACTTCACACCAAATTATTCAAACATCTTGAATTGAAACTTATGAGTGTGTTTGAAGTTAGACTAAGTGTAATTCAAACTACAAAGTGTCACTACTTATTTCTGACGAATGAACTCCATAACGCAAAATGTCGTAATTTTTCCATGACAAGTATACTCGTCAAAAATAGCTAAAAAATGATATCAAATTTAACGTATTTTAGAGTTAGGGATAGTGCCTGTTCATTCTAATCAAATGGATTTTAGTTTTTAATTTTTTACAATTTAAAGTTTACATCTGCTCAAAAGTGAATTTATTTCACAGGAGACATTATAATAAAGTCTTAAGACAAAATATTTTGTATCTAAAATCTCTTATTGAATAATAATTCGGAACCAAGCATATTTAATGGGGCTTTTAATATCATCAGATAATCATCAATGGCACAACCTGTTGTTCTCATCTTGCGTTCGTTCGCTCATCTCACTCTCTTTCTTTTGTTGTTTAATACCATCCTATTTAAGGCGGCCCACCTCATAACTCTGGAGCAGCGAGAATTCCCTTCGAAGGAATTTAATATCGCGTGAAATATTGGGGCATTATCCCATCTCCATGGCAACCGAGATGTCGGAGGTATGGATGATCTGAAAATTAATCGCCAACTATGCGATGACTTTTAAACTTATGAATCTGAATTATGGGGTAATCTTTTTCTGTTTTGTGGCTGACTGATATTAGAATAGGTATTGATCTCATAACTCAAATATTTATTAAAATTTCTGTTTCATAATTAATTGATAAAATAAATAATTTTATTTTGGAAATACAATAATAGAAATACAGACACTGTACTCACTTTTCTATTTTCTTGTTTGAAGGTGCCATTTTAAAAGATGGATGATATTTTACATCCAAAAAACTGATTATCCGATGATGCTCGTGATTCCAATTTTTTCATATGATGCTTAATTCTTTTTTTTGACTCTCACTAACTTTTCCTTAACTATCGAAAACATTCTTTGTATTCCTTATTGATGAATTGAAGTTTTTAAAGACTACTCAAATGCTCATATGTTTCTAGAAGCAATCACCAACTGAAAGAATTGGAAGGTTAAAATTAATTCCTTAAACACTAATAGGACATGAATGTCCTATCCTTAGTTAAAAGGTTAAATGTCATGTTCATGCATCATACAGGCATCGAATTATCACTTCTCAAAATTATAAGCTGAATTTATATTATTAAAAACTCTATATTCTAATAGAAACTATACATAATTCACAAACATCTCAGGTAATTTATAATTTTTAATTGAATCAATACGAAGGCACATTTCCGAAATAGAAATTTTTATCTAATTTTGGAATATATTACCTTCTATTATCAAGGTTAATTAGATAATAAAAAATAGTTAAGGAAACAGGAAGAAAATTTAACAATACCGCGAATTAAACTCTTTGGATGACCGTTAAATTCTTTATGAATATGTACTATTATTGATTATAAAGTGGGCGACATTTGGAAGGATGTAGAAGTACTATAACTCAAAGCAAGAGAAAACCAGCTGCAGAGGTTTCCCCATAACTTTTTCACTTACTCTTTAATAAATAGAGATGATCTAATCATGCCAGAGAATGCCTTATCTGACACTGGAGTATAATAACATATGAACTTTTGGCGTGATTTTAGCATTTTTACTAAATCTGTATTGTTATTTCTTGTAAGTTATTTGTCGATTAAGCCCTGGCTTGCGTTAATAGTATCCAAAAATCAGATTCTAAGATAATCTAAAATCTAATAAATATATTTTTTCAACTGAATGAATTAAAAACTTCACTCAAAATTACATTTGTAGTCACACAATTACATACCATATTTCAGACATTTAAGTCATTATAACTTTGAGATATCGTGTTTGCATGTTTAAAAAATATAGACTGACGGTCAATCCCTTGTTGGAATCAGGCTCAAACTTTGATAGGTGTCTACATTAAAGATGCTAAATCTATGTACTATATTTTTATCTTTTTTAGCACTCTTCGTTTTGTAAGTATTGCGTTAACTTGCTTATTCGAACAGCAGGTCTAACGAACTTCTTCTAAACATATTTTACTAGAAATTTGATAGAAATCTGCAAATTTGGTTTAAAAGACCATGCACCAAATTTAATCTTTGTAGCTCAAATCATTTCAGAATTTTCTTTATCATAGACAGACGGATGGAAACATTTTTTCGGAATCAAGAAAGTGAAAAGCGTGGAGATTCGTCTAAAGCTCAAGTTTGTGTTTTTGAAGGATTACTGTACTTTCTCTATACTACGTGTAGGAGAAAAAAAAATTCCCACAGAAAGTACGAAGAGAAGATGACAACATATTATGGTCAAAAGAAGTCTGATGCATCATCATTTGACGAAGAGTAATCGTAACAATCAGAAGACATCCTCTGGCACTTAATACGTCAACAACAACAAAAGGAACCATAGTATCCATTTCTGAGAATGATTTTCAAAGAAATATTCCTAGGAGATACATATGGACTCTCGCAATTAGAAGCTAAAAATAATCGCTTTTAGACCCTTACAGTTCTTGTCAATTAAGACCTTTCAAACTACAATGAAACTAATTGTTCCGATATAAATTCTGAGGATGAACCCAAGAGTCGGCGACCTAAATGAAGTGTACTCGAATCATTGCATTATGAAAATTTGAAGTAGGACATATTTGCTTTCGTTTTAAATTATATTTTATTTTGTTGTTGCTGTTGTCGTAATTTAATGTTAACATTTGGGTCAAATGAGGAGAGTTGAAAAGTCAAGAAGATTGAACGAAAGCATACTTTATGTAAGGCTGATAAAAAAGTCATTTATTTATTGAAATTAAGCGAATGACAATAACTATAAATTTCATTATGAAAAGTGCTGTGAGAAGTGATTCTTTGGCATTTGGTCTTTTTTGCTTTTAATCTGAATTTATTTATTTTACTGATAAAAATGTAAGTTATAAGATGTATGCTAAATAAGTTAAGAGTGCGTTTTGTCATTCAATAAATGTTTCTTTGTCTTTCAAAAGCTTTGCATTAATGACTTAATTGAGAAGGCAGCTATACCGGAAACCAACATTCATCAATCAAGATGAGCTCATTGGTGAAGCGATTCACAAAATAAAATTTCATTCCATTAATAACGAGCTTTCTCAAAATAAACACCATTGGTCACAATAATATGATTTTATTATTGTGAAAACATTGTCTTTGTTACTTCAACATGATAAATTTTAAATTACAAAAGTAAATATATATGGCATAAATTGGGTTCTCTGCATTTACACGTAATCTCATGTAAGACAGTTTTTACTTTTGATTATATCTTTTCAATTTAAAAATAATTTTTTGAAAATTTCCTTTTTAGTTATTAGCTCTTAGTTCTATGAAGATTTCAAATAATGTGGGCAAAATATCTATTATCAATCGTAACTATTCGCATTTATTTTACATAAGGTATCGTAATTATTTTTTATGTAAAGGGTTGAAATTATATGTAATGCTGAAAGGTTAGGTCAAAGGTTTAAAGGTATGAGTTCAGTCTATTGAAATTTTTACAATATATCTTACTATAATAACATATCTATATCAACATAACGACATATCTATAGCAGACATGTCTGCATGCCTTAGTAATGCGTCTATAACATACAATATCTACATATCTTAATAATACGTCTATAACACGTAATGTCTACTTATTTGAGCAATACATCTATAACACGCAATATATACATATCTTAACAATACATCTACGTAGATGAAAAAGTTATAAATTCAGTAAAAATCTAAAAGAACTAATATTAATAATTCAGTAAGAATCTAAACGAGAAAATAACTAAACGAAATTATTTTCAAATATTTCTTAATAAATCGTAAAATCTCTGTTCACTTTTAATAATTATGCAAACATAAAGCCTCTTAAAGTGTGATAAAGGAGATAAAATGTTATTGCGAAATATTTTAGTCAATTTATTCCAAAAACTATTCTAGAATCACGTTTTAAATCACGCAGCCAGCCGGCAGATTCTTTCAGCGTTTCAATTAATTTATATAATCACATTCAACGCATGCTTTACTATTTTTGCTAAAAAGATTTTATTGGTTAATAACAAACCAATTACGTAGACATGAACAATAACACTGCAAAGACAAAAATAGACGAACTTCAGCATGAAGCCTTATATAAGTCAAGTGTCCACGAGTATTAAAAAAATATATTTGTTTTTGAGGGTAGCGTGATGGGAATTGAAGAACCGCCCACTGAATTAAGACAATAGTTGTATGCCGCTAAGGTTTGGCGAACCTCGTGATGATTTTCGTGCGCTGATTCTGGAAAAACAATGTCAGTCCACTGAACAATGTTTCAATAAATGAAAATAAGTCAGCTAAATATAAAAAACGGATTTTCCCATCAAGGAATATGAGTTGTAAAAGGGAACCATCTTTAAACTACACTTACTCTGATGCAGTTGTTTTTTTGAAAATCTGATACCAAATGAATTATATGAACTCAATTGTGCAACTGATCTTAGGGCGTACAGTTCAAAATAGAAAATTAATTTCGCATAAATGCAATGTGCTGTTATTCTTAAAAGATTAATTAATCCCGAATGCATAAATGCGTGTGGCCAGAATAAATTAGTATTAGCTCAAGACTTTTGTTTTTGACTTTTAATTGATTCATTTTAGGATTTAAATGATTCAGGTACTTTTTATTTCTCAATTAATTTCTCAATTAGGTTACTCTATTGCAAAATATATTATTTATTATTCTAAACTATATAGAATCATATCTGAATTGTAAATCCAAAAGCAAATAACTCATTTTTGTTGCACTTTTTCCCCTGAAATAAATTTATTTTCTTTCTTTATATAAACTGAATAACTAATCCTTAGATGAATGAAAAGAACTTGTATTGTGTTTCTGAATCATGCATACAAACCCGAAAGAAAAATATGCCTGAAGCAAAAAGAATTTCTTATAAATAAAATGTTCATTGCTTCGAAAACGGAAAATGAGAAAGTAACTTCATATTGTACCTAAAATCTTATGCATAAACTCCAGTATTTACTTTCTGACGATTCTACCTCGCTAAGGGAGGAAATGCGGAAGAAACAGCGCATTTTCGGAACTCTTCATCATTCTTTGACCTTGATTTTTACTCCCTTAGAAATTTTTCATTAATTTTTTTTTCAGTGCATATGAGTATTATTTTGTTTCTCACCGTACTATTTTATTTAACTTAAAATTGTATATTTAGTATTTTGGAATATAGGATTTCGGAGATCGACGAATAATTATGACAACCCTATCATATTGAACAGAGTTCGTAGCGCCACTCAAGGATTTTGACTGGGAAACTGAAACTAGACGTTATAGTTATTTTGTATAATAAGAAAGAATTACGTGCATCATTAATGAAATCCATGGAAGCGATTCTGAGTAATCTGACAAACATTCTGACCCATTGGTATCAATACTGTTACGGGTTCATTTGTAGTGAGTGTATGGTGGGAAAACAATCAGCAGATCACAATAACGAATAACGACGACGTTTATTTAGCACGAAGACATTAATACACAGACAACAAATACGCAAGATAGCACATAGCAGCAAAAAATAATCCACAAGTAATAATCAAACAAAGCATACAAAGCTACAAGACATAATTCAACAGAAGAGGGGATCTTTGGAGCTCACGCTGTGTGATCTGTGTCTCACGCATTTAGGACTGAAATAATCAAATTCAGAATAAAAGGTTATTTTTCCTTTTTATTATACTGGCGGCTACATCTTTTTTTAAAATAAAGGTTCTTACATTTGCGATTTTCTTATTGACAGTCGTTTTTATTTTTGTATTCACTCTTTGTAACTTTAAAAAATAACGTGACACATAAGTCTTCTCCATGAATTAAGACGCTGGAATTGCTACTCCGCTCAAAAATCTCATTATGAAATCAACCGTCTTTTTTTTTTTACATCCATTTTCGAAATTGCCACTTAAAATTTCAACTGGATGAAAATAATTTTTTATTTATATTCCATATTTCAAAATAGATACATAAAATAAAATTCTAATGTATGAAATTTATATATTTAGTATACTAAATATATAAATTAGTATACTAAATATATGCTGAATATACTACGAGGATAATGTTATAATTTTTTTACTACCTACTTTTACAATACTATATAATATTTTTAAATGCTAATATTCTACTTTTACAATATTAACAAATTTATGCTGCTTTTACAATATCAACAAATTTACGCTACTTTTACAATATCATCAAATTTATGCCACTTTTACAATTTTACAACACAGTACTACTTTTTAAATTTAATAATACTCGCTGATAAAATAATGATAAATTTTATTATTATTATTATTATTATTCTTTAGTTTTAAATCTTTAATGTATTTTTTTACTCATGGCTTCAAATATTTTGGAATTTAAAAATATTGTTAAGAGTTTGTAATGTTGCTTCCCAGCACAATAACTTTTCTTGTAAGAAACACAGTTTCAAAGAGAGATTTAAATAAATGCTGAATGGATGTCAAATCAACCACCGCGACTTAGGGGATAAAGTTGCTGATTATTTGGAGATTTGGCGACGAATTTGACGACTTTGGCGACAAAATTGAAACTTTTCAGAAACTGCGGGAATTTTGACCATGTATTTATTAGGAGTAAGATTATGATAATTTTCTAGTCACAGAAATCATAAAAGGTCGAGATACTTAATTAAAAATCAGTAGAGTATTAAATCAATAGTTGAGCTCAATCCGACTAGCAATCATTTAAGAATAGCAGGCGATCCAATAGACAAGCGAAATCTCTTTAGTAAGAGGTCATGCTGTTACAGTCGTTTACTACTGTTGTTTATGTGCTGTTCTGTTTAATGCAAGAGGTGTTCTTGTGTGTGCTTCGACATTGTTTTGTTGCTTGTATGCTCGTGTTTTCATGTACAGTGAAAGCTCCTTATTCGCACTTCCTTCATTCACGTTTTCACTATTCGCGAATTAAAAAAAATGCGACCCAATTCCTTTATTCGCGGCTAAAAATTTCTTATTCGCGGATCTAATAAGTACATACATAATAATAAAAGGTATCCGACCCAATATCTTTTGTAAATGCCGTCAAATGGACTAATAAAAAAAGTAAAATAGATCTTATTACTACTTTGCCTAAAGTATGTTGTTAAATAATATCGCCGACGACTTTGACATAAGCCGCCACACACATTGAAGTCATGCTGTAAAAAACTGTGGCCTGCTCTGACTGCGGAAAATGACGAAGAATCTGTGTAAGCTCAAACTTTGACTGCAAATATAGTCGAAATCGTGAATGGAATAGGACGATATGGGTTCGAACAGATAGAATCAAGTGACATTCAGGAATTGCTTGGATCGCAAGACGAAGATCTGACTGAAACCGACTTGAAGGAGATGTTAAATTCACAGCCCATTGAAGAAGAGGCTTCAACAAGCTCTGGAAAAGTGACATTTCATTTGAAAAATCTTAGTGAAGGTTTGAGAATGGCAAATGAGCTTTGCGATTTCTTTATGAACATTGATCCGTCTATGGAACGAAGTCTTATTTTTAACAGGCAAATTGCTAATGCTACTGCTGCGTATCAGTCTGAATGGAAGGAACTTTTAAAAACTGCCAAGCAAGAGAAAATTACAAAATTCTTCAAACCATTGCCTAAACTTTGAGATAATCAAAATGTTCAAAAAATTCAATTAAATTGATTTTTTATATACATATATATTTTTTTATTTTGTCACCTAGGAACGTATTCCCTATAATCCCATATAAATTACCATTCCCTATTCACGGTTTCTGTATTCGCGGCATATTTATGGAACATATACCCAACGAATAAAGAGCTTTTACTGTAGAATAAAACATCGCTATTTGTTTCTGAGCATGCTAACTGTTTCACTGTATCTCGATTAAGCATTACTTTTCAGATTGATTTTCATAATAGATTTTTAAAATTATTTCTAGATGGTGCCTCTCTAAGCAATAAATTTTTAATTAAATTGTTTTCGTTGTTAACTTAATTATCAAAACTTTAAAAATTATTATAATATTCTATAGTGAACTGAAATAAATTACTTTTCTTGCATGTTTTAAAACGAATTAAAAAAGTCGATTGCAAAATTCCATCCTTAGGAAACAGGGAACAAATGAGCTTTTGTAAAAGTGATTCAAAAACTATGCATATATCCTGCATAGTTATTGGTAGCTTATTAAAAGAGAGATACTGTAAATCATTATGACCGCTTATACTTTTTCTTTTCCAGGCAATTTACTGAAATTTTTGTGCGGCAAAGATTTGAATATATAGAGATAGAAGTTCAATGAATATTTCGAAGGTGAAAAGTATTGGTTTAGTGCAAAATCATAAGAATTTTTGCAATTGATAGGGTCAATTTCCTATCCTCAATAAGATTTAATCTCATTAGCAAAAAATTTGCTCAATGGAGTAAGTCATAAACAGGTTATTGTTTTGTAGCTAGTAAATAAGTACATAAGATTCATATGGCTTGTGATTATATTTTAAAGAATGTAAATGCAGTTATAACATCAAAGAAATATCATTTATTAAGGTTAGAGTTGAACGAGATCTCAGATTTTCAAGTAGAGGATTATTTTAAGTTTTACAAATGCAGAAGCAAGAATTCTAGCATAAGCTTCTTTTGAAATAATTTTTTTCGACAGTTTCAGTGATTCTAGAAAATTTAAAAATGTTTTTATCACAATGCAAGACGCCTCTAATGTAGGAGTGTTTCAAAATCTTTAATAAAAGAACAATACATAAAGATGGCTGTTGGGATTATACATGTAAAACTTTTGTTCTCTTTCTTAAAAAAGGAATAAACTAGCCCGGACGATTTTTTTTGCATATATTTAAATAGAATAGGTGCACGCTCGAGGCAAAAAGTTATGTGTTTATTCTTTTATTTTTTATAGATTTTTCTTCATATGAATACATTTTATACGAAAAGTAATTCATATGCAGTCAGATATATATACAAAGTAAATAATATTAGCTTTACTACTTACTTTTTCCTTCTTATCTGGTTGTAGAGAGTAGCAATTAGAAATCTAGATACAACAGCGTTTTCTAAGAATTATTCCAAACTAATTATTATCATTAGTTTCAAAACTGGTGTCATATATTATTTGATAAAGGTAAACGCAATGCAAGCATCTTTGTTACAAATGCATTGAGAATTCTTAATATAGATTTTTTTTTTAATGAAAAGATTTCTTTAAAATGTATAACTATATTTTCATGTATAGCATGTAAAAAAAGTTCTAAGGCTGGAACCAATTACTGTATTCAAAAGCGTCATTACTGTAATTGTGCACGTGTTATAAAACCTCAGCCATAAATTGATCTACTATATAAACAGCAGCCCCTTTGTTAGAATTAATCTATTGATTACTTATAATATAGCTGAATGTGTGTATATATGTGGACTAGCTCTACAGGCTAGACATTGGACCTACAGCTACCAAATTTGGTATATATATACCTTGGAAATCGGGAATGTGCACCTCGGAGTTCTTTTCTCGAATTTTTAATTAAAATTTGAATGAATTAAAAATTAATTAAAATTTGGACGTTTTTTCGCTATAACTTTCGAAAGTATTCTAGCACAATGATTTTTACATCAAATTAAAGATAAAAATATTAGCTTTATAATGGCATCAGTATTTTAACGTATAACTCGAGCTTCCATTTGTAACAAATTTTTAAAGAAATATTTTAATTATATTTTTCAACAATATATTTCTGACAAAACAATAAAATCTAAACTGAACTAGCAGGTTAGGAGTGAAATGAAAAAGATCTTTTATCGATATATTGCCATCAGATTGACAAAAATACAAATTAAAAAAATAAATAAATATTGCAAATTAAACATATAAAAATGTAATTTTCAGCACGTGCCTGCATGAAATGAAATAAATATGTTTTTTTCTAAAAAGAAAATGTAAAGAAATTTGTTTGTGATTTTTACAATACTAATAATTGAAAAAAATCAGCTTTATTTAAAACAAACATGGTTATATATATATATATATATATATATATATAAGTTAATTTCAAGGTCCAATGGCTTATTTGTAAACTTTAATAATAGAAATGAATCCATGAAAAGGGTCTAAATGAAGTAAATAACTACATAATATGTACCATGAGTCTCTAAATCCTTCAAAAAATGAAGAATGTTTAGTTTTTAAATAAAAAGAGAAAAACTTCAATCAATTCAGTCTCTAAAACTGACTGATTTATTAACATTTGAAGATGGCTATTCAGTAAAAAAGGAAAATTTTAAACCACTTCATCGACCATTCCGAAGATGATATCCCAATCAACGTCCAGTATTTCACAAAACTGACTGGCCTAAGAATGCAAATGTTGAATGTTCCAAACATTTCTATTCAAATCTTCAGAAGTCAAGAACATTTCGTGGAATTTGATTCCTTATAGCTAAAAAATGTATAAAATTTAGACTTAATAATTTTTAATTATGTTTATAGATAAAAATAAAATAAAATATTATTATTCACATCATTTAAATCCTTTTAAAAGTAAAACTAAAACCTAAATTTCATGATGAATTTAAGTAATTTTTGTTGAATAATTCTTGAAATATTACATAAATTATTGTAATTATTAAGTAGTACACATAACGATTCTTTTTTACTTATATTTAAAAAAATCTTGGTTTCGGTAATTTTTTTATATCAGTTTGCGGTTTAATAATTTCCACTTTAATTTAAAGTTTAAATTTTGCTAGAGCTGATAGATAATTAGGGAGACATATAGTAAGTATATTACGGGATTAAAGGTCTTTATAACTGCGAGAGTAAATTATATGACTATTAAAATTTGAACTTTAAAAATATGTTGAGGACTTAGCTATTAAAAAAAGTTACATAAAGCATATAATTGAATATGGCATTAAATAAAGTATTTAACTGATAATTTTAAACAGCAGTAAGATTGGCGAACCAGCTGGCCGTCAAAGGCGGATAGTACTTATAATAAAGCTCATGTATATGTGTTGGTGCTCTACAGGCCAGACCATTTTACATACAGCTACCAAATTTGGCACATATATACTTTGGAGGTCGAAAATGTGTACTTAGGAGGGAATTTTTTTCGAATTTTTAATTAGAATTCAAATTAATTAAAAATTAAGCAAATTTCGACTTTTTTTTGCCCTAAATTTCGAAAATAGAATAGCACAAGTTAAATTTTTACATCATATTAAAGATCAAAAAATTATATTTAGTGGTACTAATATTTTAATCAACAAATTAAATTTCTATTTTTAACGAATTTTTTAAAAAATAATTTAATTATATTTTTCAGTAATAAAATTTAAGCTGCCTGCACATATTACGTGGAAAAACAAGTTATCTTTTATCAACATGTTGCCATCAGATTGACAAAAACTCAAATTAAAAATAAATAAACAATCATTGTAAATTAAACACATAAAAATCTAATTTTCAGCACCTGTCTATATGAAATGAAATGTTTTTTTTCTAAAAAATTGTAAAGGACAGTTTTTATGATTGTTTACAATTAATGAAATAAATTAACTTGATTTAAAACAAATATTAATTAATATATTTCCTTTCAATTCAAAACCCAGCGGATAGTTTGTAAAACTTTAATAGTAGAAACACATATCTAAAGAGGATCTAAATGAAGTAAATAATTACATAGTATGCAACATGAATCAATAATTGTTTTAATAAATGCTTAGCTTTTATTTAGATCTTCTGCTCTGTGAATCATGTTTAATAAGATATTTTTTAGACACTGATATTTTAAATAAAAACAGATAAACTCCAATCAACTAAGTCAGTCTCTAAAACTCACTGATTTATGAATATTTGAATATCACTATTCAATAAAAAAGGGTAATTTTAAACCATTTTATCAACTTTTCCAAAGATGGTACCGAAGATTTTAAAAATGTTGATTGTCACAAACTATTGTATTCAAAATTTAATAAGTAGATCAAATTTGGTAGCAAAAGACAGAAACCTTCATTTATTTATTTGAAAGTTGAATGTAAAGAATATTTCGCAGAATATGATTCCTTAGGACAAAGCGACTTCATTCATTCTCAAAGCTTCATTCTCAAATTTCATGATCTTGTGAAGTATATTTATATACCGAAACAAATAAAAAATCTTATTCACATTATTTAAATCCTTTTGAAAGCAAAACTAAAAACTTAATTTTGTGGGGAATCTGAGAGATTTTACAGCAACCAAAAACGTTTATATATTAATTTGCAGTATAATCATTTCCATTTCAATTTAAAGTTGGAATTTTGAGGAAGTTGACAGATAATTGGAGATACATATAGTGCATTAATAACTTTAGTAGTGCTTATAGTGCTTAAGGTCTTTAGAAATTCATGCGTGAATTATATGATTATTGAAATTTGAAAAAATATTTTGATGAAGTTGCTATTAAAAGGCAAATTTTAAATAAAAGTACCTATTGGATAATGGATCAGTTAATTATTTTATGTTAGTTATAATTGATTAGTTAGTTATAATTTTATCAGTTATTTATGATCAGTTAATTATTTTAACAATTTTTTTTAAATTGTCAGTTAAATATTTTATGTAACGTCGTTGTCCATTGAATACTTTATTTAATGGACAACGACGTTATATAAGATATTTAATTGACGATTTTAAAAATCATTAAAACTGACGAACCGGCTTTTCGCCAAAGGTGGCTAGTTCAAAATAATATGAAATTCCATTGAATAAGAATATTTTTCGAATTAAGAAATAATTTTGAATAGATATTTTCGAATTAATGAGAATATTATCGAAATATTAGGGTAGAACAAAGACTGTACTTCTATTTAATTTAAAACTTGTAGAATTACTTCAGAAATGTACCAAGAGGTGAAAATAAAATAGTATACGATGGATTTCCTGTAGCACACTTAATTTCGGGTAGGAAGAGATAACGAAAAACAAAAGGACAGGTTTGTTTCTGCTATTGAAAAATTGAAAGATTTCCCCACGAAATATTGTTGCAAATCATTTAGAATGATGAAAATATCTTTGGACATTAGCAAAGAAAGGATTCACACCATTTAACATAAAAATTTGGGCTGTTCCACATTTTTTCATGAATAAATTTTTTTTTAATGTTCTTGTGATTGTGAACATTGCATTGTGAGCTTTAAAAAAGGGTTTTTTAAAAGTTCGCAATGCTGAAACGAATAATTATATTTTCAGTTTCTTTATCGGTAAGGAAACACGATATTTTCCATTTAACTCTAAAATAAAATGACAAAGTAAAAATTGGTTGGAAAGAATCTCCGATAAACAACAATAACCAGGACCAAAATTTTCCCTCATACTCTCTAATAAAATTATTGCACCAGAAAACGCATTGCATGGCATTGGCTAGAGTACTTATGAAATATTAACCTTTGACTTGAATTTAGCATTGTTACTGAATTTGTCGTATCATTCTTGTGAGTTATTTGGCGATAGAGTCCTGGAATGTAGTTACTAACTTTCGAATAAGTACTTTTAACACTTTTTCCCCCCATTGATTTAAAAACAACTTATTGCGTTTTTGAGTTATCACATTTATGTGTTTCTGAAACTACAAACAGATAGCCTGTTAACGGCTGATTACGTTTGGCTGAGAATTCTACAGATGTCATCATTATAAATGTTAAATGTGTCTGCGAATTTTATCCCTCTAGCTCTCTTTGATTTGTAGTTATCGTGTTAACATACATTCAATCAGTCAAAACTGGCGGATTTCCTCTAAAATAAATTTTATTCAAAATTTGATGAAACTATACAGATATGATGTAAAACCATATAAGGACTTTATGTTGACTTTAATTCAAACTTTGACAAAATTATAGATGCTAAACCTGTGTACCAAATCATATTTATCAAGTTCAATTTTTGAGTCATATTTTTAACTTATATTTGAACAGCTGGATAGATGAACTTCTTCTAAACAGGGTTTATTTAAAATTTGATAAACATCTGAAAATTTGAGTTAAAAACCGTATACCAAATTTCAACCATCTAACTCAAAGCGTTTTTGATTTATCTTTGTCGCAGGCAGAGGGGCATTTTTCAAAAATAGGTTTTTTGACCTCAGGAGGTAAATAACATGGAGATTCGTCAAATCTGGAATTCGAATTTTTTGACAATTATTACACTTTTTTTTACTAAGTATGTGACAAAGTACAAAGATTAGTTCTATAAATAAAAATTATGTTAATTTCATTCTAACAATCAATGAACAGTTTAGTTACTTTATAACACAAGAACAGCCATTCTGATTTTAATCATATTTTACTTGTTATAATAATGTAAGAAAATCAATAAAACTATAAAAATAAGTATTACAATGGTTCGTCAGAAAGGAATTTTCTTTATTCAATCTATATATACATTCGGGTTTATTCTCTTGAGTCAAGTACCTTCTGATATACAATTTTTTTAATAGTAATATTTTGGAATTCCTTTATTAACTTAGCGAAGTAAAGTATTCAGTGCCATTGTAAAAGGGACCAATGAAAAAATTTGAAATTGGTATGAAAGTTTGTTTACATTTGATTGTTGCCATTCCATAATGAGTTATAAAGCGATTTCAGTGCAACGTAGGTTAGTTTTTTATATAAAGAGAAATGTCATGCTGATGATATATTTATTTTATTTTTTGAATTTCTATTGAATCTTGTTAATAATATGAAAATAAAATTTACAAAGCTATTTCATGTCATACAAAATATTATATGAAACGCATGCAATGTGATTAAAATAGAAAGCTTACCAATAAATTAATTAGTATATTTTATTTCTACATTTAAATTACAAAAAAAATTCCTCTGTTTTCTGACTGCAAGAAATAAAATAATAGATTATTTCAGTGAAATTCATTTTTTGGGCTTGATTATTCTCAATTCTTTTATCTCTTTTCACTATATTCCTTACTATTTTTTTTCTTTTTCTAAACCAACCTCCATTAACTATTTCTCCGAAGCACAAAGATTTCTTTGGCGACAGACAGCACATCTAGAAATTCTATCCAAAGCTTCTCCAGTATACTGAAATACTGAAAATAGATCTGCGGTTTTAGGTAGCCGAGACCTTGAAATAATGTTTAGGAATCCTAAAACTTCGCTATGTATAACTAATAATCAGATAGAATTAAATGTTTCTCGTTTTTCTTTAGTTTTATCGCTTTATTCTTTTCGTTTTTGACTACTCCGAATTATGCGGTTGAGACATTTCATCACATGACCAACATTATGCTTTCAGATATACGCTGTATCATATCTGTTATCATACTAAAAGTTTTACAGTCCACTATTGTATATCGGTTTCAGATCTTCATATTTAATAATATTACAAAAATTATAATAATATTACATAGTAAATAATATAACCAAATTAAAAAATGTTTTATTTTTTTTTTTTGCATTGTTTTGAAAAAAATTATAAATTTCTCTCTCTGTATATGAGCTAGGCATTAAGGCTGGACCATTTTCCTCATCCAAAACCCTTTTTTTAAATACAAATCCTTAATTACAAAGAGATATTGTAAAATTTCCCCCTCTTCTTTAGATGATTTTCATTTTTTATTTTCTAAGAAAGAATATAAACGTAAAATTTTTTTAATGCAGCTAGTTTCTCTGCTTCATCGCTTTTTGATTTCACAAGTATATAAACTTCACTTAGAGACAATTTTGGGTTTTTATCTAAACTTTAAAAAAAGATAGAGATTTTGAAATTACAGAGTGATATCATTTTTAATTATGATGTTAAAAATCTGAAAAGCTCGTTTTGAGCTTTCGGTCTTCAGCACCTTATCGTTCATCTTGATACTGGAGTTATTTGTATGATACAAAATTAACATTCGACAAAACCGCAGTGATTGATAAGCAATTCCTGTCATATTTGGGCTCAAATTTTTGATTAGTCCAACAGAAAAAGAGATTATATATTATAAGAGTCAGGGTAGCTTTCAGGATTTTCCCTGTAACTTTGTACCTGAAACTTTATACTTTCTCGTATATGAAGAATATTGAAAATATTAAAATCGTCAAAACATTCGCAATTTTAAAATATCGAACACGTTTCAGACTTTTCTGAGTACGGAAAATACATTTTTGATATTATGTCTGTTTGCCAGGGACAAGGAAAACTCAAATCGACACCGGATGAAATTTGAGCAAAATTTTGAGCGAATCCATTCAGAAGTTGAATGGATTCGTTCAAATAATAATACAAGTTGACATAATAGCTACAAAATAGTGATAATTAGACAGAAAGAAATTAATACCCATATTTGTCATCTATAATGCAGATACCTATTAAAGTTTGAGCGACCTCCAACAAGATGTTGACCGTCTGTCGGTCTAGACTTTCAGAAATAATATAAACGCGATAACTCAAAAATGAAACGACAAAATATATCAGATTTCCTATGAAATGTCACCGCTACAAGTGAAGTTCTCTGTCTAATTTTTGCTTCAATCAGTGGGACAAAACCTGTTGAAGCCAAATTCGGTTTTTGGGGTTCTATTAACCGCATACCAAGGATTAACCGCCTAAATAAACTCGCCAAGGATCATATGTCAGTATCAGTAAAAAAACTAAATTCTTGTCAAAGGTTTTAACATTTCGTAACTTTTTGTACACCAGTGCCATGCATAGCGTTTTCTGGGACAACTTTAGAGTGTGTGCGAGAAAGTTCTGGGAAAACCACTTCCATTTATTCGTTTTAAAAACTATATTATATACATTTAATAGAATCTTTCTTCCATAGTTTTCAGCAATAGAAGAAAACAAGCGTTCAAGTTTTTATTTTACGGTATTTCGATGTAATTAATGATAAAAGAAAGAAAGGATTAAAGAAAGAAATGCTGTTTTAATTAATGAGAAAGAAAGAAAGGAGACCTTTTTTATAATACTTTTTCTTTTGCTGCTAATATAAATAAAAACGGCACTAAAGTCTAAGCGAAAATAAAAAGCAACCTTTCAATATCACGTGCATCAGTTTGCAATAATCTATTGGGTTTTTTGCAGTTTTTAAGACTCCTTTAATTTTATAAATCATCTTATATGTCTAGAGAAAATACTGCTAATAAAAAAATACGAGATAAATCTAGTAATAATCTTGCCAGAATTAACACAAATTGCCATGAAACACTTTAACTTGCACAAAAAAGGTAAAACCCATGGTATTAAAAAATACTACACTTAAGACAGAACCCAAATGATGTACTAATGCGATAAAAAAAGCTTCAATGTTTAATAACAAATCGCCGGCAAAGAATAGTCATATCGTAACGATTCATACTTCGTTTCATCACGTTCTTGGGCGTTTTCTCCGGGTTTTTCTTCTGCTGTAGCATCACCGGAGGGATTATTAGGCAATATCAGATCTACCCTTTTCCGCCCTCACTATTTTTTTTATGTATGCTTTGTGAAATCTTCTACCAACTGTTGAGTAAATGTTGACCGCAGAACTATAAAATGAGCACGTGGGGGGTAAAACCTATAGCTTCTGTAAACATTCACCCGTGACTCAAGTTAAACCACATCGGCCATAATTCGGTGAAAGGTCACTATCGTGTTTTTCAACTAAAAGAAAAGTGTTTGCAAAATCCTTTCTCTTAAGTCTATTGTCTCCTCCCCCTTTGCAGCCGAAGTCCAGCTGATTTAGGGAAAATCCACCGTTGCTTCGATGCAATGCTCAATAATTTCTTCTAAAATGCCATGTTTCCTAGGAGGGTATATGGGAGGATTTTCTCAACTGATCTATCTTTTGTACTCAATAGTAAAAATCTGAATATAAAGTTTTAATTTTTATACAGGCCACTGCATACGTCCTTAAAAATGGATATATCAACATTATAATACTATATATATATATATATTTTCCAAAAATCTGATATTTTTAAGGATTTGTTCATTCATATTAAAGTAGCTGGTAAAAAATGCTGATATTTTTTTTATCAGGTTTGTTATATTTAATTTAAAATATTTAACTAGCATTCTATAAACTTAATTTAACAACACTATGAAAGAAATTCATCTCCAATAAATGGCAAGAATGGTTTCAATCTAAAAAAACGTGTTGTATTGAAATTTTAGTAGATTGTCGCTTACTTATCAAATCATGCGGATAAATTTTTTTCATATATCCAAGAAAAACATTAATAATATGAAATTCAATTTTCTTACCAGATTCAATTTACAGAATTCAATTTTCTTATTCTTTATCTACTAACCATCTATATCGATGGGCAAAACGATGAATGTTAACTCGAAGACAAATTTTACGTTCTAACCTTCAGAAAAGATTATATAGACATAATCGACGAAAATAATAACAATCCATAACAAACGATAAGTCATGAGTCAAAGAAAAAATAGTTTGATTTTCTAATAATTTTTTAAAAATTTTATCCCATTTTATTCTTAAATTCAGATCTTTCTTAGCCATTTGGCCATTCTTTAAATCGTCTTAGAAGGATTTTATAAGGTGGAAGGATATCGTTATAATCTCAGAGGTGTAAAGGGAAACCACTTTAGAATTTCAAGGAATTGCAATGAAATGAGAAAACACTGATCGAAACGAAAAAACAAAATGATCGAATTGATTTTCAGAAATGAGAAAACACTGATCAAAGGACGCAAAATATTCTATTATTGGTGCAATATAATATAAAATTACTAGCCGCTTTCGGCGACCAGCTGGTTCACCATGAGTAATGGGTTCTAAAATTTTCAATTAAATTACATATTCATTAGCCTTGAAGTAACTCCAGGCATTGATTGGCCTGAAATTAATATTTTCTTTAAGATGATGGACTGAAAGTTCTGAAAGAACGCATTTTCCTAATAATAATCTTTAATTTTATAAATCAGTCAGTTTTAATGATTGATTTAGAAGACTGATTAATGAAGCAACTTTTATTTAAAATATTAATAAAAATATTTTGTAAAATATGGCTCACAGAGCAAAGTATGAAGAAATCTAAAACTCATTATTCATAAATGCATTGTTTGACTCAAACTACAAAAAATGTAATTATTTACTTCATTTAGAACAAATTAATAGTATTAAACAATATATATGACTATTAATAATATTTTACAAATTGGCCATTGGAAAGGAATTTGAATGCATATCCTGTATAAATTCAATCCTGGATAAATAGAGATAATTTATTCAATTAATGATTTAAATATTACAAACAATCATAGAATCCTTTGCCTTGCATTATTTAAAGAAAATATCACATTTTATATTTATTTTATTTTTTCCAGTTACGTTCTAAAAGTTACATTTCTTCAGATTTAATTTTCAATGATTAGTTTTTTTTATTTTCTTTTAAATTTGAACTTCCGTCAAAATGATGGCAATACGGTGATAAAACCTAATTTTTTCCCTTTGACGTGCTCTTGAAGATTTTATAGAAACCTTAGCTTTGCATTTATTTTTTTAGAAACTATCACATTTTATAATGAAAAAAAATTATTGAATTCATGATCCAGATATTGCAAACGATTACATAAATATGCCATTAAGTCGGGATTCCAATGCATATCCTGTCTAAATTCGATCAAGTTTACCGTAAAGAAGATTTATTGAATTAATTATTTAGATATCGCAAACGATTATAGAAATCTTTGCTTTGCATTTATTTTTTTAGAAAATATCACATTTTATATTTCTTTTATTTTATCCAGTCACGTGTTGAAAGTTGCATTTCTTTAGATTTATTTTGCGATGATAATTTTTTTTTATTCGCACTTCCGGCATTCTTTTATTTTATCCTGTCACGTGATAAAAACATGGTTAAAATATTTCTTTAAAAATTCGTTAAAAATAGAAGCTTACGTTATAAATTAAAAAAACTGATACCGTTAGAAAGCTAATTTTTTTAATCTTTAATTTAATGTAAAAATCATGTTTGTGCAATAATATTTTTGGAAGTTATTGCGGAAAAACGTCGAAATTTCGCTTAAATTTTAATTAATTCAAATTCTAATTAAAAAATCGAAAAAAGGGCTCCGAGGTGTACATTCCCGACCTCCAAGGTATACATGTACCAAATTTGGTAGCTCTAGGTCCAACGGTCTGGGCTGTAGAGCGCCAACACACACACACACACATTGAGCTTTATTATAATTATATATATATAGATTATCAATTTTTGGTGACTATTTAGTTTGCACAAATTATAGATTTTTTAGGCTTGAATGAAAAATGATTTATGGAATGCATATTTTAAAAGCATTTGACATTGTTATTTGATACGACTGAAAAGGATTAATTCAATTGTATCAGGTAACTATAAGTTTAAAACGGTAAAATAAATAGGTTCTATAAATTGAAAAGATACCAAATAAAGACACAAAATTCTGCTACGGAGTTAAAGTGGAAAAGGATTTTGTGTGGAAAAGGATGCGTTGAAAAGTCAATTTTCAGCGAATTTCAGCCGATTTGCAGCGGAAAAAATTATTAATTATATTTTTATAAAATTTAATATTTTTAATGTTTGAACTGGTTTCTTTATAAAACAATCGTAATTTTTTTCCTAAGTCTATTTTTTTGGGGAAGTTACAATTATTTTCCTATTTATATTTAGATATATTTTAAGGCTATTTTAAATTTATAATTATTTTCTCATATTCTAAGCATTGGTAGAATTTTCTTAAAAAACTTCATTATTAAAATCTATTGCATATTTTTTGTACAAATTTGGCATAATCATTTCTCAATATGCTCTACGGTTCCTAAATTAGAGAATAAGTAAAAATTAGAAAAAAAAAATTATAATTGTTTAAGTGCTTCAAGATGTGAAAAAAAAATGAATATTTCATGTTATTTATTAATGAAATCCTAATGTTTAAACAATGGGTAGAAATACGATTTGCTTTTTAATTCATGAACTAGGTAATATATTTCCTAAGCTATTTGAAAATTTTTAAACGGATCACTTGATAAATCTCTTAAATAGATTATTTTTTCTTTACTTCTTTTTAACCAAAAAAGCTATTTTTTGCAATAAAAAAAATTGCCACTTAACTGGTATATTTTGGTTTCATGGGTCTATTTTGTCAAATAGCATAAGCATGTCATGAAACATTTTCGAACGTATTTATAAAAATTTGTGTATTTACATAACTTTATTGCTGAGAAAATATGCGTCTTTTTTTTTAATGGGTAAATTAGAATTCTATCATAGCATTTTAACAGATTGTTATGCATGTTGTACCAAATTGAATTAAAAATATTATTAAAGGGGAAAAGGCTACGAAAATGAAATGGATAGCATTAAAAAGTTAATTTTTGAGTTTGATGTTACTATAGAGACTTGTTTTGTAAGATAATTATTTTAAAAACATGAGCATCCATTTTCGTAATTCAATCGCAGCGATGACCTTTCTTTTTGAAGCCTACCTCTTCATTTCTTATATATTTTCTTTCCTGTGCTAGGATGTACTTTTTGATGACGTGGCGAATCATCCCTGAACATTTCTAATAATATTTTGCTACTCATTTAATTAACTACGCATAGCGTTAATTCAAAGCAATTATGAAAATGTTCAATGAAGCAATTCGCATGGTGATTTGTAATGGTGAGATTCGCATGGTGATTTGTTTACATTTGACTGTTGCCATTCTACGTGATAATAGCGATTTCTTTGTCGTGTACTTTAGCGTTATGTATACACTGCGGATTGATTCTTTTTCTTACTTATATCATTTATTTCCTATATTGCTTTTTAAATACAAAAACTGTGAAAAGAAATAGAATGGAATAAGATATTCTGAACATAATTTTGTATAAACGTTGATTATTTCCGCAATAAGAAATGCGTCCAATTTTAAGCTGAAAATGAAAGACAGTAAACAAATGCAGAAAGGAATCATATTTTGGGATGATTGATACAGACCTTCAGAACGCGGTTATACATATTGTATCACGTGACTTTTTGAATGTCTCTGAAGTTAATAGTAACTATCAGGGAATTCGAGCAAGGACATAGTAATACACGTGTACCGTCAATCAAACAAATACTTACATTTACAGCATAATTTCAGCTGTTTCTGATGTTTAATAAAGGATAAATATAAATAAAAACAAATACAAGGCCAAACTCAGAAAAATGAACTTGAAAAACTGTATATCACTTCAACATTACTTGTGCCTGGAAGTCTTGAACGAGAAGGAAGTAAGTGTTTATCTAACATTATGTTGTTAAGAGTTGAAAAATAAATATATAAACTAATTAGGATACATAAATATTATTTATAGAGGGAATGTTTAATGCAATTTTCTAACATTTAGCATTTTCAATAGGATATAGGGATTTTTATATCTGTAAATAGAAAAACGTTAAAGTTAGAATGCAATACTATAATTAAATGCTACCAACCAACGCTAGTGATTTCTCCAAAGCTCTTTTATAGTTTCTATTAAATGGGTATATTATTCATAAATCATTGGCCAACAGTAAATACGGATAACAGTTATTAGCCTGCGATCTTTGCTTTCTCGGGATTAACATCCAAACACCAAATATATATTTTGGATTTATTAGAAATCTTTAGAATTGAAACCTAAATTTGACACAGAATTATAACAGTAGTAACAAAAACCATATGCAAAATTTTTTATGTTTAAATTATTGAGTTATTTTTTAGCTATCGCGTTTACAGGATTCTGAAAGTACGGACTCAAGACAGATTCAGTAACAAAATTTGATATCTACACTTTAGAAGTTGAAACTATGCATCAAATTTTATCCAGTTAGATCTTTTCGTTTCGTAGTTATCGTGGTGATTAACATTAAAGTGGATATGCTGCACATACATCAGTACAGCAAAGTAAGTAATACAACGACCATAAAATCTGGAAATAGTGAAAGTATTAAGGGAAATTTTCCTGTTTTTTTTTTCTCCAAACGATTGAAATGAAAATAAAAAAAAAAGGAATGCCTGTTTAAAATATCGCACAAAACCATCTTTCAGGATTTAATTTTCGAAATTTTATTACTTAAAGTATAAATGGTATTAAAATCAAATGTGCTATAATTTTTAAGTAATTTTTCCAAATATTTTGAACGAAATGTTTGTATGACGATGTTACTATCGAGTAGATTTCTGCAACATTACATCAAATAAGGCCAATTGATTCTAATTTTATTAAGACACAACGGATCTTTTAACAACACTGAAGCACAAAACAGCTTTTTTCTCATTGCAAACCCCAAGTGTTTTGGGTATTTCAGATCAAGCATTTTTAAATTCGAAACTCGATTCCACCAGAAATTATTGAATATGTGAACCGAACTCGGGAGTATGCTTTATAACTTTATTTCGTTGTTAATTTAAGAATTAGAATCTAGATGGTTTACTATTAGATTTTTGATTTCAGACTCGATTCTATCAATGACTAACCAAATATAGGGCCTCATGTACGTTAAGACAATCATGGTAGTCAAATCTCTAACAATGATGGATCTTTTTAAAGAGGGATCAACACATTTGATGTTCTCCTTATCTAACTACGACTGAAAATTTGAAGCTCTCTCCAAAAATAGTACTCATTTGCTTCAAAACGTGATTTTAATTAATTCAGCTAATCAATCAATTACATACCCTTTTATGAGAAACAATAACACCCGTTATTAGATGAATACTAAAACAAATAGGGGTATTAAGTAGTTTAACGAGTTGCTATTGTAATGAGTCCACTTCCTTCAAAAATAACACTCGTTTCATACGATAAGACGCAGTAGCATTGAAGCCCCATGAAAACAAATTACCTGACAGCCACTTCTAACAGAAAGTGACAATAAAAAATACTGCAAGACTTCGCATTTAAATCTTATGGATCTCTTCTTGGAACAGCAAGTGCAAGCCTTCACCCGGTAGTCACGAGTTGAAAATCAACCTTTGTGAGAGTTAGTGGTTTCGCGAGCAATGAGATTTACTGCTCATCTGTCGGCAACGGTGCTCGTCCTTCAAAAGAGTGTTGACTAGTCTAAATGTGGTCGGGCGTTTTGAAATAGAAAGTTAGTTATTTATATGTTTTTAATAGAGATAAAAATTCCTTGACCCGTAATTTCAAACAACAACATCATTACTACATTATTACAGATCTTGAATTTTAGACTCGCCTAAATTTGCACAAGGCCTCACGAAAACGAAGATAAATGTCAAAGATCTGAAGTTCTTTGAACCTTACAGAACGACAGAAACGTAATTAACCTTTAAGATTAAAAAACCCCCATTAAGGACACGTTTCTTGCTTTTTGAATGGCAATGAGACGTCAATGCTCTGATCTGTTAATATATTGAACATTTTTGAAGTTTTTGCTGTCTGATCAAAAGATGTGAATTTATCATTTTTTGAAGTTAAGCATTAATGCCGTCGAATTAATTCATTTGGAAGCATTAACTCTCTTGAGAAATTATTTCATAAAATGAACCATACATAATAATAACTTAAATCTAAATCATACATTATTCAAAAAGACGTTCTATATGAAGGTTAGTTTAATACCTGCTCTCTTTTATTCTATATATTTCTTACTGTATAATGTTTTTAAAACTTTCATGTATAGAGTCTATCAAGAAAAACATATTTTGTTTTTACTGTTCTATTTAAATTTCAGTTCAAAATATTTCGCAGTTGGCTTTATGAATGAATTTAAATAGGAATAACAAAAATATCAAAGCGTAATTAAAATATGAATTTAGAATTCATATGATTTGTACTTCAAAAACGAAAAGCAGAATGCCTCCTGCATATTAAACAGATAATTCTAGATTAAACTCTCTGGAGAAAATTCAAACATTTCAGTTTGTGTTCGTAGGTAAACCTACAAAATTTGTGACCACATTCTTTAAATGAGCCCTTTGCATTCGGGAAAGTAATTCGATGCCTAATTCTTCTCTTAATACATGTACTTATTTATTACACCAAAAAGATAAACACATACAAATGTTTTAAGTCGAATTTCCCTGAAAAAATGAATCCACCTTTTTTTTATCATTTTGCAGGCGTTTTTAACAATCGAAATTCAAAAATAAATAAAACGTTAAAATGATGCTCTGTCTTGAATGGTGAGCGAGATTAATATTCAAAGGGTTAATATTTAAGTAAAAGGCATGATGCATAAAATCAAAATTTCTCTCATTATAAAAGTATTAAAATGTTAAACTTTATCGCTAAATAAATGATTTTAATGTAATGTGAAATTATAAATTTTGCAAGTAATTAATTATTTTATAATTGCCGTAGTACATCAATATAAGATTTGGATGCCAAATTTCGGCTTCGAGAACAGAAGGTCGCGAATTCGATATTCGATTGTACTGGTGATCTCTAAATACTAATAAATATACTGTGGCTATAATTTCAATCTGCTACCATGGTAATTCGGAGATGAAGGATCATTTCAAATGCCATCTGACAACGGCTCAAGATTAAAATGCACTAAATTTAATTTGAAAGTATCCAAAGGTGGCTTTAACAAAGCACGTTCAAAAATGAACTAAAGTTAATAAAAAAAAATTATGATATTTATGTCGACTTATTTGATTGATTCTTCGTTGGAATAAAAGTTGCTTGATTCTGAAATTTTGAATCTGTTTAATCCTAAGAAGTTAGAATTTTTATTGATTATTTGTTATATTGCATCTAGTTTCAATGAAAAACATATAAATCGTGGGGAATATTAATGGCTCTTGTTGGGGGGATTTTCATAACTTTTGTTTTCTGGACAAGGATGCTATCTCGAGTAGTATTTTTTTCCTAATTCCACTCAAGACTGGTGTGATGAGTTTTCTTTCATCTACGAATGCAGATTTCATGTACACAGTTGGCATATCTTTTTCAGAAACAAGTCTCGAACCAGACATTTTTTTTTATTATGATGGTATTATCACGTCAGTACTTTCTAATTAATAAATGTTACAGTTTATGAGAAATTAATTAGCGGAACAACAGCTTCGTTTTCGTCTATTTTGAAACGAATTTGATTTATCTATTTATTTATACGAAAAAAAAGCTGAATTTTTGTGGTGATATTTTAAGAAGTAAGTAACTGGCATTGGACATTGGTGATCACTTTTGTCTAGAGGACATGTTACATGGCTATAAATCATAAAGTCGCGAGTTTGATCCTTGGCTGAGTTCAATCTCCACGTTAGCACGACACTACACAGCAATTTGCCACACTTTTATGTATAACAGCTTTCGAATGCTTATATTCAATTCCTTAAGAGCTTTAAGGACTCTTAATACTAATTCATTCTAAAGCTTTGCGATAAACGATTATTCTACATTCTATATTTAATACATAATCAGGCAATGAAAATTTAAAAAAACATATCAAGTAAAATAAAATCTTATCCAATGACCTCAAACTAAAAAAAAAAAAAAAAAAGAAAAGAAAAGAAATAGATACGTCAAATGGATTCATTTAATGTTAATTTAATGAATCCAATTTTTTGAAACTGTTTGATCTAATTAGTTAAAATTATCTCAAAGAATTAAGAAAACCGCTTTGTTTTTCCGCAATTAAGAAAGAAAAGAATTAAGAAAACCGCATTTTAAGACATTGTTTAAAGACTTGTCTCATGCGCATATTACAATTTTTGTTTTTACACCACGAATAAAAATTAAAAAAAAATTATTTATAAGAAATCTATTTAATTTTGTTAAATTGGCAGAAGTTCGTAGTGATATATGTAATTAAACTGTAAAAGGGATTAAATATTTCGATAAATTATAGAACAGATAAAAATTATGTTTGTATTAACTTTAGAAAAATGATTTAAAACCATAGGAAAGCTGTAATACAGTAAAATTCATGTTACTACAAAGCTATTTTTATTTTAAGAAAGTAAAAGAAAGGTTTTTGCGGTTACATTTTTAACAGTTGTGATGAGACACCATAATCTTCTAACTTTCATTTCACTATCTTTACAGAATCTTAGAAACGTTTTTAATAACGCAATAAACCATTAGAAGTGCTAAGGTCGTTCAAATCGATCAAGAGATGTGGAACTGCATAAGATTCAAACAAATAATATCAATAATATATTTTTAGAGACATAACTCGATTTTTCTGATGTGTTCATGATTTTTTAAAACTTTAATGATATTTTGAATATAAATAAATTTCTAAATACTTTTCAGTAATTCAAAACTGCTTAAAAGTACAGATTAATTTTCCTGAAATACAGATTCTCAAAAAACTATCAGTTCATTCCTAAACTTTTCCCCTGACGTTTTTTTATGTGAATTTATGATTATTGATTTTATATCTTTTAGTCTATAATTTCAGTGTAAAATTACTTCTAACATTACTACAATATGTATATAATTTTGGTCGTGATTTCAGAGATTTCAAAGAAAGCACTCAACCGTTATTTATGAGTTACCTCTAAAAGTAATGACAGCTATTTATTTAATCCTTTCATTGCTTCCTGTTACAACCTATTATTTCCCTGCACTTTTATTGCACTAAATTGTATACTTGCCACTGAATACAGCTGATAACGTAAAACATTTTATATTTTCATAATAAAAGTTTTTCTATAAATAATGTAAAATGTTAAGGATTTGATTTATACTGAATATAAGTTTTCCTATCACTTATTTCCTACATCATACCGATTAATGTTTGGTTTTTTAAAAATTATTTTGAAGTAGAAAATTATTGTTTTCATTAACCCATTTGTATCATATGAAAATATGAAAAAAAGGCCCTTATCAAGGGAATTTTTTTTTTCATATTTGTGTAAAATTGTACAAAAGCAGAAAAAAATCATTTTTGTGCATTAGTTGTTAGTAATTTCGTTCAGTGTGCTAATATTTGAAATGTGGGATGCATATAGGTATATAGTATATATCATATGCATAGCATATAATATGACGCAATGTATATATACGCTCCAGTGATAGTGACCAGGAAAATTGAGCGTATATATACGCTAATGATGCAAATGGGTTAATACATTATGAGGCTGTGGTGACCTCGTGGTAATTTGGCGGTTTCAATTTTGAGACCTGATTCCACCGACGAATCATCGAATAAGTTGATCTGATGCACGTTAAATCCGTTGGGACCAAACGTTCTCCCTCTGGTATGGTGCAGAAATTTAGAAAGGAGTATACCAGCTCCGGTGTCTTCCTTGACATCTGACTGCGGCTCAAATTCATGAGCCCCATAATGTATTATGACAAATACTCCCCAAATAGCTCTAGTGTTGCTTTAAAACGGGACGTCAATATAACTAAACTAAACTATTATACATTATCGTAACTCCAACTTCTGGCACTGGTTCTTGTTTTCTGTAAAAAGAAATTGATAAAGATTTATGTCATCTAGTATACAAGAATAATGGAGTTGAGTTGATGGAGCTTACTGGCTCTAAAACCACTTTTGATTATGCAGTGCCAACGACAAGGTATATATAAACGAATGGTTCATAAAATAGCCACGTTTCAAAAATGTTAATGAAAATCTCTGCTTCAAAACTCTATTCAAGACCTTGTAAAATGCATAAATAAACTGTCACATAGACCTAAAGCATTACAAAAAGTGAAAAAATACTTAAATAAGGTAAAAGAAACCAATCGTTTTTTAAAAAAGTAAAAAGTTGAGGAAGAGGCACTTTCTGAAGGATGTCTTTTAATACAAAATGAGGGGAATGATAACATTGAACTCGTTGAGAATCAAAATGTGGATACTCCATCACTATGTGCTGAACTGTCAAAAGGCATTGGCATAAAATACATCGTGGGGCGGGCTGCCCCAACAACAAATGCCTATGTGTGAGTCTAGTTTGGCCAATTCTTAATGCCTTAATACCAACTAACGGTATCCAATTTTCTGCTATTTAAAATGGGCCAACACTTGATGGAATATTTGATAGATTGAAGCTTATTTGCCCCTTTACGGTCCCATTCTGATTGCTTCAATATTTAGAATGGTTTTTATATATCTCTTGATATGGTTCAAAGGTACATGGTCATTTAAAAGACTGGTAGCTGATTTCGCCGCCTCGTCAGCAAATTCTTTGCCAGGAATATTTACGTTCGGATTTGATTACAAGCATCACTGAATCACAGCTGAGCAAAATCCAATACACAAAAACAATTATTATATCGATTGTAAGCGTTTCAGAAAATGAGTAATGGGATGACGCAGAAGTAGGGGAAAAGATTGAAGTAAAAATAAGAGCCCAGGGAAAACAACATTTTTTTAAACTTCGAGTTCTTTCTTATTTGCATCATTTAAATTGAGATTTGGGTTTTAACCACATTTATCAACTCCTACAGCAATCATCTGAGCTTAAAGTTCTTAATTAATATGCAGCACGAATTATTATTATTTTACGATTAAGATCGAGTTAATTTTGTTTTAGGGCCAGTATATTTATCTTCACAATAATATTTTTTCTCCTCATGTGCAACATATACAACAAAAATATTCTTTTCTTCAACATTGCTTAGAATGGTGAAGGCTCATTTTAGCTATTCAATACTACTATTCACCCATAAACTTTCAAACTACTGAAATAAGAGATTTCATAAAATACAGATTGACAATATTGATATAAAATTTAACATACATTATTTTATCAAAATTTGTATATATATATATATGAAATACTAGCGTGCAATGTCGCCGAAATTTCTGTTATTAATTATTGGCGAAGGGCCACAGTTAAACGCAAACGAACAGTTACGAATGTTTCAGTCTGCTTCAATTAACGCTTTCTTATAGAATCATCGGAAAAGTCTTAGTATAACCCCTACATAAGCTAGTGAATTTCAACTTCATTGAACGTTTAATTCAGAGCTTCTTTAGTTAATGAAACGTTATCATTAGAAATGCTTGGACACGAATAACTTTTTTCATTGTTTAAATGAAAGCATATAAAACCGGCGGGAGAGATCTCCCCAAATAATTATCCATCTCTAATGAAGGCGTTATCCAAGAAAACACCTTGCGTGACATTGACTCAGGAAATATTAACCTTTGGCGTGAATTTAGCATTTTTACAGAATCTGTCGTGTTCTGTTTGGGAAATTATTTGGCGATTAAAAGTATCTGAAATTCCAATTAGAGTTTTAGACGCGCTCTTCTCAATCGACTGAAATAAAAATTACAAAGCTATACTTGTAGTTAAAGAAATCTCTTACCAGATTTAATACATTTAATTCATGGCGTTTATTTATACTGAAACTACCGTTAGACAGTCAACCGCTGTTTGAATTTGGATCAAACTTTTATAGGTATCTTCACTATAGATATTAAATATGTGAATCAAATTTTATCCATCTAGCGCTTTTCATTTGTAATTACCATGTTAACTTAAATTCGAACAGCAGGACGGATATACTTCCTCTGAACAAATTTTGCTCAAAATATTATAGAAATCTGCAAATTTGATGCAACGATAATGCACCACATTTCATCTAATTTCTAAATTTTCTGTCTTGCTCTAAACGTGTTTGAGTTATTTTTGTCACAGAGAGACAGACTGACGGATATTTTCGAAAAATGTGATTTCGAACTCGGGAAGATTGGAAACAAGGAGGTTCGTCAAAATCTAGAGTTCGAAATCTTTGACGATTATAATACTTTCTCAATACTTGTTTATATTCTCTATAATTGTATATTATATGTTTTCTCATACTTACTTATAAGAGAAAGTTAAAAAAAGGTCCGAAAAAAACTTAATCTAGTGTAAAAATAGGCTTGAATACCAAAAGAGTAATTTCTACTATTTATTTATGAAAACTAATGACCAAATCTATTTTCCTACAAAAATGGCTTTTGCATAAGCTTAAAACTTGAAGAATTATGTTTTTAATGATATCAATTATATTTCTGTACATTGCTTCCTTTATTTCAATAAATAATCTTAAATGCGATGCGCCATTTGTGGCAATTAATTTTTAATATTATGAAATTTAACCCTTTTACTACTGAACCGACCAAACAGGAAGTGTGAATTCTATCTTGGCTGTATCGTTTCTGTTTCAAACGAGGGGTGTATAATCTCTTGTCACCAAGGATATTTCTGAATTATATCCTATTTCGCGTCTATCCTATCCCGCCTTTTTAAATAAAAATTGCTTCGCCAGTATAAAATTTGTAGACTCGATTCGACCGGATCTATAGTAAAAGAGATCAACTTCTCCATTAAAATATTCAGTCGTGTGCTTTTGTCAATGTAAAAATTAGGATTAAAACATAATTCATTTGGATTTCAATTCCGAAGTAAGATTTTCACTTCCTCTTTTTATGCAATGTATTCGTCTTTTATATTGTACATTTTAAAATTTTCTTTGACTTATTCAATTAAATTTATGTTTTTCCGTTTTATCAAACAAAAAATGAATTTTAAAAAATTATATTCTATACACCACTTCTTGTATACAGCTGAACACTCCGCCACCACTGAACGTAGCAGTATCGATAGGATTTGTTGTGGTCGACTGCTGAAAATATACCACTATTTAACAGCCAGAAATTCAATAATCAGGACAAACAAACTGTTCCTCAAAGACGACTAGTTGTATAATATATATTGTCGAAACTGCTGTGTTCAGTGTTAACGGGCTTGTCGGCTGTACAAAAGAAAGTTCTATTATATTCACTTGTGGATATTTCTATACTATCAATGAGATTGAAAATGTAGAATTTCTATGTGTCTCATAAACAATTTAGAGCAACCATAAAGCAATAAAAAATATGTTTAGTGCCATTATTCGTATGTGCGATGATAATCTATAACATAAAACCAGCGGCAACTGCCCGGCTTTCATAGATTCCTTTAAACTACAAGTTAGAAATTATTTTGTTAAGAATTTAAAGTGAATTCAGTAAAACAAACAGTGAATTGTGAGTTATACCAGAACTCCTTTTCCAGAAATATAAAATTAATTTTTATAATGTTAAGTATAAAAATCCCAAATCAGCTAATAGTTTTAATGAGCAATATTTAACTCACTTGAACTGATTTTAAAATTTGTTCACAAAAATTATTTTAGTTCGCTTTCTTTTTACTGTATTTTGCATTTAGGATATTTGTTGGCCTACAACCTTGACAATAAAATCTTCTTGCATATATTAGGAAGTGAAAAGTGCTGCATGAATTGTGATTACATTTTTTATAATAAAAACATTTCCGTTCTAGAAAACCGCAAAATGTTGAAATTGTTACTTTGGAAGTCATTGCGCGTGATATATCTTTTTCTCTTTTCCATTTTTTTAAGTCATTGCGCAAGCTTAATATAGTGCTTTTCTAAAAGTAAGATTTCAAGGCCAATTTTGTTTTCCCGTACTAAATTTTCATCGAATTTTATTCCCATTTTAACGTTTTCCGAAAATAGGCTTAAATGAATACTATGATAAAATGGATTTAATCCCAGCAAAATAAATCTACAAAATTTCTAATAGTTTTATGAATTTGAACTTGTAAACACAGAATTGATATGTTTGAACTATAAGATTGAACTATGAGTGCTACTTTTTATGTTTTTGAAAAAAAAAAAAAAAAAAAAAAAAAACAGAAATCTGCAAAATATTTCTTTCCTTTACACGTTACTTGGAAATCCATTTTTAAAACAAAGCGTCAGCTTTTCTTTATTGTTACTTGATATCGAATTTTGTTACCTATTGCTTTGAATCTAAGAAAGAAAAATATTATGTGGAACATTCTATGAATCCATTAGCTAAAAAATTGGAAGGGTTTTTTAAAATCCTTTTTTATTCTCGGAAATAATTAAAAAATGTTTTAATTGTTTTTGTTTATTATTTTTTGAATAAAATTGTTCGAATATTAGAAAAAAGTTCGATTAAGTAATATGCTGTAAGAGATTCATTTCTTAAAAGTACTGATTTTATAGAATAAACATTAGAAGCGACAATATTCATTTTATTCTAAAAATTAGTATTAATTATTCCTATTATAAAGTCATTGTTGAGAAATAAAACTATTGAATGCCACATATGAAATCACATGAAATAATCATATAAAGAAGAAACTGGTTTACCTTGGAAAAGAAAAAATTTGAATCTGGATTTAAACAATCTAAACTGTCGGAATAAAATTCAGTTTTCGTTTATAAAATCCGTGTCACATTTTCATCCTTCTTTTAAATAAAAAACTCCTTTTCAAAAATTAATTGCTGTACAGTTTTTTTTTGTTGTTGAATGCATTTTCTTGAACTTTTCCAAGAACTCTTAACAGTTTTCAACGAATATACCATTTCATTTACAGTAAAAAAAATGAATGAAGAATTTCTCTGCTGTTTTAAGAAAAGGATACCGTTGCCATTTAGGAGCTATAAAGAAATGAAAAAGATTCACGAAATCTTCAAACTTATTATTAGCATGAAATATTTTCCAAAAGTATTTTCATAAATTATTTATGTTCTGCAATTTTTTCGTAGAAAAATATATAAAAAAATTATTAGCTATATATAGGGAGTAATGTATGTTCCTTTAATATAACAGTTAAAAATTCGTTACTGGAAATATGGAATTTTAAGAAGGAAATGGTTTTCCTATGATAGCATAAGTGCCTTTTTTTAACAGACTTCCAAGTTTCAGAGGGAGAGAATTAATGGAGATCTTCACGTTTGGTTTGAGAAATGATTAGATATTGAAAACGATATTTATCGGCTCAAATCGTTCTTTTATATTTAATTGTTGGCAATTACTTCTTTTAAGATGAAAAAAAAAAAAGATTTCACATTCTGCTCCATCAGACAATGTAGCATTCTTCTACTTGTCATGAAAATGTTTTCTTAATAATGAAGACAGAATTTCTGAAAGAAATTAACCATCAGGCTACCATTGGATAGAACTGAAAAGCTATCAATTATATCGTTAATATAAGGAATTTTATCGTATATCCATTCAGATTTTCATCTTGATATTTTTTGATACTTTTTATCATTTCATTAATATATATTATTGATTGCAATTTGGTGCTTTTAATATCAATGAGGCATTTTGTGCTCTTAAAAAATGTGAATGAATAAAATTGATTTAAATAATGAATTATCTTTTGGTATATTCTTCTTTTAAATATATTTTTAACTACACACGAAAATATAACTTTAAGAATAAATATGAGTATATTTCTTTCCGATTAAGGGATTAAAACAAAATATTGTTTCTGATTTCACTCCCGTCGGGTTTGTTTTTAAGTAGTGAGTGTATGGTGTGAGATAAACAATGAAGAATCCTTAAATACAAAAACAACAGCGTTTATTTACACGAAGGGCGGCACGAAGCAGTACGCTTCAACAGACGGTAGCGCACAAGCTGAAATCCGGTAATAATAGCGTCCACAGCACACAAAGCGGTCATTCAGAATTCAGCTGGAGAGGGGATCCTCCGACCTTTGCTCGACGTTCACTTCAGACGACTGAAACTTCTCAAAGTCCCTCTCTTAGCTGTATAACTACCACAAGACTGGTTACAGTCCTCTAAGCTGCTTCCTCAATAGTCAACAAGGCACACAGTTCAGTGTAGCACAAGTTTGACTCCACCGCTGCTTCGCTATCCTCTTGAGGACTCTACATTTATGGTCGATTCCGACTACTCATTTGGTTGCCATATGAGTTGTGTTGACTGGGCGCCTAGTACCGGCAGGGGTGAATTCCCTGCAATGTTAGAATAAATAGAAAACCTAAGGGTCAATATGTTGCCTTCGGAAAATGCTGTACTATATGCACTGCATGAGTGTCGAAGCATAAGTGAAGCCAGAACTGGTTTAACTGTGAGACCAGGGGTGTACGAGAGGCGGCGACCAATAAGATCGGTCCGATGTCTGAGGTGCTGGTGTGGTGTAGAGAGGGGGTGGTGCCAGTTCAGGTGTCGTCCTCACCATCTGACCGTGGTTCAAAATGACGAGGTCCATCCCCAAATAGCCCTCGTATTGCTTTAAAACGGGACGTTAATGTAACTAAACTAAACTAAACCGACGTCTGAGGTGTAGGTAGTGGGGTGCAGAAGTTCTTGGTCTAGTGTAAATGTTCGGGAGCTGGACAATGTATTGTTCCTGAGTGGCCAATCAGATTTCAGTTACTTGAAAGTGGGCGGATGGATCAGAGAGAGTTATTCTATGAGTGCGTGGAGGAGGATTAGTTTCTTCTTTTCGGGATCATTTGTATTTCTTGCTAATTTAGCTGCTTTTAAGAGTCCAGGAAATTCTTTTACGACATTTCTTATTTATTTGAGGATTTCTAAGATTTCTCCGATGTCATTTATCACGGCGGGTTTATGGGCTTCCAAAGTTGGGTGATATTAAGATTCTGGAGATGTTTGTTGGGGATCATTGATATTTTGATTTGAGGAGTGGGATGACTTTAGATTCCTGTTCTGATTTCTTGGTAATTTGAGTGTAAGTGGGTCATTCTTATCTGTATCTCAGTTTGGGATATTTACTACAACCTTTCCAAACTGCGAGGTGACCGCTTTTATTGCAGTTTTTCTTGATATCGCAGTCTTGTCTGGTGGTGTCCCCCACATTTAATGCATTTGGGAGCCATTCTGAAATTCCTTACTGAGTGGAAAAATCTGGAGCAATCAAAACATATTGTGGCTGCAGGTTCCTATATGTTTCAACTTTAATTCTGAGATGCATCAGACTTTTTTGCTGTATATGTTATCAGCATTAGGTGTTTTCTTTACTTCAAGGAGGAATATGGGATACAGCGTCTTTTTTCTATAATTTCTGAGTTGGGAATTTCTGTAAACATCATAATTTTTCTCGCTCAGTGCCACGCCAATTTCTTCTTTATCAGGGGGATGTTTGATGATATTTTTAAGTGGCTTAGATTTAACACTTTCTGAAAGGATATACTCTCCATTAGGAACATCCATTCATTTAAGGATTTTTATTCTTTGTTCATCTATTGCTGGTTGTATGGAGTTAGAATTAATGATGAAACGATTCACGGCTTTTGGGAAGGTTTTATGTAGTTGTTGAAGGGTTAAATTATAATTATCTGAGAATTTAAGGTTAATAACTGGGACATTATTTCTTTCTTCTACTTCATTCTGTTGCTGTGTATCAAAATTGTTATTGATGGGGATATCATCACTGTTTGCTCTAGTTTTCGGGATTTTCGTGACTTATTTTGGTGAGATATCTGTAAACCTATCATTAACTGTCTGTTTTTTAACTCTTGAATTCATCTTCGTGTAGGGATTCGTCATGTAAATTTTTTCTCTTCGATTTAGGTGCATTTTCAGGTGAGACCTCAAGTTCCATCTGTACTTCAGATTAGGATTTGTTAACTTGGTATGGCCCGAGAATACAGGTCATCATTAATGTTTTCTTTTTCTTCTCTAAGACCTTTAATTTTGTTTAATTCATCAAAATAAAAGGTAGTATGGACCTAGTTGCTTGCTCCCATTAGTGAAAAAGGGTATTGTAACGTTATAATTTTGTCATCAATTTTCTTAAGTTGCAATTCTTTATTTTGAAAAACGTTGCAGATTTCTTGTTTATTTTCAGTGTGGTGTGGTACAATTTGGTAAAATCCAGCGATCTAGTTGATTCCTATTAATTTCCAATTTGTCCATTCAAATGAATTTCTGCCTATCTTCAAACGTAATTTCTTTTTTCCCAGCCATCTGTTGTTGAAGTTTAATTACTGCGCTATCAAAACGAATTAATTTTTTACATTTTGACGTGATTTTAGTTAATTTATCAGAGTAATTGCTACCGCTAGAGCGAGAATACTCCGAACGTCTGTCCCCTCCCATGGCTGGGACTAGAACCGTTGAATGAACAGAAAACGTGGAATTTTGGCTACTCGTCTGCTTGCTTGAGAATGCCGTCCTTTTATAGTTCTCAGAAGGTGGAACTTGAAACTTCTAGATCAATCAGGGAGCATCTGGGCTTATCTTAGTTCATAAAGGACGGATCAACAAAATTCTCGAGGTTTCGAGAAGTATCCATTTTGTCACTAAAGTCTCCATGTTTGTTGCCAAGCTCTGGGATCATTGTCTAAGAGCAACCGGATGCATCCAATACAGAGTACTCTGAATCGTTTTTTCCGGTGATAGAATCAACTATGCTGGGAAGCAGCATCAGAGATTCGTAACAATGCAATGAAAATGAGTTAAAAGCCACGTTGCTACTGTTCAGTTGGTTCTGATGGCTTAAAAGGTAATGAAATCATTAAAATTTTGTTTCCCTCTTTAGAATCTGCAATTGAATCTATGACTGTATTCATTCAATAGTAAGCATGTATCATAGTATATTGTTTTCTATTGTCACATATATCTCTCTTCAGCAATTTTCTAACTTCAGTCATCCTGGAAGTCGGCAAGAGATGGCAAATCGGGAATAGTTCCTCCAGCAAGTAATAGAATTTATAAATAGTCAAAATTCGATTACACCCAGATGTCTAAAAATTAATTTACAACTATGATTTATAGGATTTATTTTAAACTAGCCGTCTCTGGCGACAAGCCGGTTCACCAATCTTAATACTCTTTAAAACAGTCAATTAAATACTCTATGTAATGTCATTATAAATACTTTATGTGACTGGTCACTGTCCATTAAATACTTTATGTAACTTGTCTTTTAATAGCTACCACATCACAATATTTTTAAGGTTCAAAGTTTGATTGTATATAATTCCCTCATGCAGCTATAAAGGCCTTAAGCCCGTAATGTACTATATGTATCTCTAATTATCTGCCAGCTCTTGCTAAATTTCACTATTAAATTAAAGTGGAGAGGATTAAGCTGCATTTAATATAAAAACATTCTTTACTGAAACTATTAATAATTTTTTCATGTTGAGATTGAAAGCAGAGCTCATCAGCATTTGAGTCTTTTATGTACTATAGATTAATTTTCATAATTTATATAATATCTCTAGAATTATTCAACAAAAACTTTTCATATTCCCCTCTTTTATTGAATATTGATTTTCAAATGTTCATAAATAAGTCAGTATTAAAGACTGACTTAGTTGATTGAAGTTTATCCCTTTTTATTTAAAATGTTTAGTGTCTGAAAAATATCTTGTTAAATATGATTAACAGAGCGGAGGATCTAGATAGAAGCCAAACTTTCTTCATTTATTAAGGCATTTAAAGACTCATGTTACATACTATGCAATTATTTTCTTCCTTTAGATCGTCTTTATAGATTTATTTCTATTATTAAATTAGTTCAACTATCAACAAATTAGTCGTTGGGACCTGAATTGAAACGATATATATTAAACCACATTTGTCTTAAATAAGACTTATTTATTTAATTAATAATACTGTAAAAGTTTTAAGAATATTTCTTTATATTTTCTTTTTAGAAAAAGCATTTCATATTTATTTCCTTTATACAGATACGAACTGAAAATTACATTTTTATATGTTTAATTTGAAGAATTATTAATTTTTTTTAATTGGCGTTTTCCTCAATCTGATGGCAACATATTGATAAAAAATAATTTTTTCCCCTTTCATTCGTAACGCACGAGTAAAGCTTAAATTTTATTTTTATTGTTAAAAATATGATTAAATTATTTATTTTAAATTAATAAAAAATAGAAATTAAATTTGTTAAAATATTAGTATCATTAAAAATAATTTGTTGTCTTTAATATGATGTAAAATTCAATTTTGTGCTATAATAATTTCGAAAATAGCGGAAAAACATCGAAATTTCGCTTAATTTTAAATTCAAATTCTAAGTAAAAATTAGAAAAAATCACTCTGATGTGCGCATTTACGACCCCAAAGGCATACATATGCCAAATTTGGTAGCTGTAGGTCCAGCGATCTGGTTTGTAGAGCATCAATACACACACACACACATCAACACACTTTCATGCACATTGAGCTTTTAGATAATAATTAGTTTATTGCAATGCTTTTTCGCACACACGTTTGGTATTATTGGGCAACTAGCTGCAGGACCACATCATAGCAAGGAAAAAATTTCTTTCAAATTTTCAAATGAATTTAAAAATGATTGGAGCATAATGACTGATATTTACAGAAACAGCTGATAAATAATGAGATCACGCCTTACAAATTTTTCCAAAGTTCATAGTGAAAGCGTGTTGGTTTTTTTCCTGTGGCAAAAATTCAGGTTCATCTAATTGCAATAATTTTAATTTCTGGAAGATATTAGGACATATTTAATATCGGATTGAGAATCTTCTTAGAGTGTCTCAAAAAGGGGATTAGGATTGGACAGTCTGATTATTCCATTCGGCGAATATCTTCTTTCTCCATAAAATCATCTACAAGTGCTATGGACGGGGGGCGGTCTCAAAATAATATGCTCCTCAAAACGCCTGCATAAGTTTCAAGAACTAAAGATATTCATATGTATCCATCATAATTTCTTTTCAATGAAGATTCCTATTCCGCTGAAGTAATGAATATTTCCCTTTTAATGTATTTGTAAAAATATATGAGCAGTGATGTAGCCGAAGGAAAGACACTTTTGAATTTTTAAAATTTCGGATATATTCCATCCCCGGGGGAATAATTTATGAAGAAAAAGTGGTATGAAATATGTCAGTATATATTGTGCCACAACTGCAGAAGGGACCAAAAATTTTTCCCTTCTGTGGTTTTACTATGAGATTTTGTTAGATATTACTTTGACACTTGTAATATTAGGAAAGGAAAATTCAAGTATCTTTAAAAGAATCTGATAACTATTAAGGATTTTTACCTCTTCACTCAGAGAATGAGAAAATGCAGAAGTGAGCAGTTTTATTGAGCATAAGTAGAATTAATTAAATAAAAAGTGGAATAAAACCATTCTAAAATAGTCTTTAATTGAACTAGGAAATCAAAAACCATTTTAGTATGATGTTAATATGGGCCAAATAAAAATTTAAAAAGTAGAAGATTAATTTTGATCAATAGATAGATTAGCGAAGACAATACAGTCGTAACCTCCAAGTATCCTATAATAGTACTTCTTTCGTCAAGGAAAATGGGTTCATTTCTGCAATATATTGAAAGAAGTACCTGCCGAGGATCCATAGGCTTTTCTCATATTACATCGGTAGAGTTTGCTTTCAATCTTTGCACGGTGATCATTAACTAAGACTTCAGTTATTCGTGAATTGATAAGTTTCAGGTTTTCTTAAAACAAGCCAATTTTTAAAACATTTCAAAGACAATTTATGTTAAAATGTTTTTACATTGTATTAATTATGCTTTAAATTATTTAAGGCATAAGTTATTTAAATAGTAGGTATAATTGCTTTACATAACTGCGAACGTATGTAATTTAATCTGTTAAATCGGATAATTAACATATATACTAGTCGTTTTGAATTGAAATATTTGGTTATACCCGGTTAACAGGCTGATTCGTAATAACATTTTTACATCATGATAATTTTAATTCTGACGTTTTGAGAGAAACATTAAAAAATAAAACTTTTGTCATATAAACTTTTAGTAAGTGGTTTTTAATTATTGATTATCAACAGATGTTTATAGGATACCGGATGCGTTAAAAATGAGGTATTTGCATTGAACATAGTTTGTGAAAGTTGCATAGCGAATAATAGTTTGTCAAGGTCATATTGATAAAAAATGGATAGTTATGCTCTTTGAATTGGAATTTTCTTCTTTTTTTAAAAATAGCAAATGGATGTATTATGTTTCCTGAAGAATATATTTAATTTACTTCCGTGTTTTCATTTCAACTTTTGCCGAGACCTTACCGGTTTATCTGGTGCTCAAATTACTTTAAAATAAATCATTTTTATGTTACAAATTTGAAGGCCATAGTTAGCTGAAAAAATATTCAACGTTTAAAAAAATATTTCTTAATGACATACAGTTATTTTTGCTCAATCATATGATTTTTTAAAACGAAAACAATCATTAATCATGCACATTTGTTCACTTATTTTTGCAAAATTTTATTCAATTTTTAAAATGGAAATAAGAGAATTAAATTTTTTAAAAAACAATACAAATTTAATTTTCTTGCTGATTGTGAATCACATCTTAGATTAACCTTTTCGTTGTCCAGAACGCGTCTGTCGCTTTCAAGTGAAATGTTTACAGGGCGTCCGTAACGCATTTCAAGCGTTCTTCGATATTTTGAAACTTTTAAACATTTAAAACGCTTTGTAAATGTTTACTTGGTTGAGTTTTAATTTTTTTTTGATACGGTGAGAAGCAGAAATTTTCGCGAATAGGAATGGACAACGAAGAGGTTAAATTAAATTCATATAGCAAAACAGAAGAATAAAATGTATTCAAAGCCTTATAGATTCAGTAACAACCATTTGTTTCAAATGTTACATTTTTATTGGACCAGGTAATGGGGGATTTAAATATTTTGAGGCATCAGGAAATCTACATTATGAGGCTTTTCTTTTAAAAATTGATTAATTTAATTTCCATATCTTTTCAATGCAGACAATGTGTTATTTATCTATTTTAATCAAATCTTTTATTTCAAACAGTTATATAGGTTTTTCTAATTTATATTTAATAAGTCGATAGCACAAAAACTATTTTAATAAAATCTCAAAGAATCAATCATAATTATCAATTAATGTAATAAAAAAATTCAAATAAACACAGTGTCATTTTACAAGGCATATTAAGTTTATTATAACATAACCAGTTAATCAATAATCGATATTTTGAGATATCATAAAAAATAATTATACAAAATAACTTTTAATAATATATAATATACTTAATATATAAAATAACTTTTTTTGCAAATTTGTTTGTTTGATAATTAGGCTCATAACATTTTTAATCAACCTGCCTGAGCCATCCCTTCTTATCAGTACTGTGCCACCAGATAGTTCCTAATCTTCATAATCAGAAATTTGTCTTTGTTGCCAAATGTCCAAAACAGTTCTTTCCTATACGGGAAAAATTGAAATTCAAATTGTCGGGATCTTCAACACCACTGAGACGGCATCATAACTTGCCCTCCACACCAGCTTTTATTCAATACAGAATACCACGGCATGTTGTGGATATCGAAAACTGTTAGATAAGAAATACTGTTCTTAACTTAACCTATCAAAGTCAAAGAAATTTTTCAATTTATTAGATCAAAAAGTTCCATCAATTCTGTTGAAACTGATGGAAAAATACGTCAGTGTTTAAAAAATGAGTGCAAAAAGCGATAGTGCGTCCATGTTTGAATGCAAAGAGCGAAGTTATTCAGCCTATTCACATTGGAAATTAGGTGCTTTCATGACAAGAAAAGATGGCATTACTTCACTATCGATGAAATATTGATCATGAAATGTATTGTGTGAAATCCACATTAAATCTTTCAGGGGCTAGTTCAAAAGTTTCGAGCACATGAAGAAACCACTCGATTGCATCTATTTGACTTTGGATCGATGCATAAAAGCAGTAAATTTGTGCTTTACATGTTTGACGATGTAAATAAATTGCAGCATCTCATTACTTGATCATTATTGCCTTTCAATTACAAGCAAGCTTTATTTCATCCAATGGTTCTGTAGCATCTAATGTTAATCAATGGAAGGCACTACTCTGTACTTAACGGACTTGGTCCTCAAACGCAGTGCTGAAATGTGTGATTTAAATTAGAGGAAGGCAAAAAGCCCCATCACAGTCAAGTATTGAACGAATAATATATAGCAAGCATTATCCACATCCTTTTTGATACCTGATGTGATGAAACTGACTAAAGGGAATGACCAACAATATTTGGTTAGAAAATTTAACCTTTTCTCACATAATCATCTACCTTTTATTTGTATTATTTGGCCGCAGACAGCTATTCACAGGAATAGGATTTCCTCAACAGAAACGATGTCAAAGATGTGACAGTTCAAACTTTGGGCTAGAAGAAAAGAACTATCACTTATGTGAAATACCAGATGGTTCAAAAGTTAGTTAATATTTGAAAAGTTAATAATTTTATGAATAATATAAAGAAAGAGACAAAAATTAACACACATGCTTGAAATAGATTGGAGTTTTATTGAAACAATAAAAAAGGGTGCAAAAATAGGTGACGATGACGATTGTTTTTCTCTCAAGTTGTGGACCGATAATGCTCATTTCATACTCCAAGAGTCTGTCAATTCACATAACGGCAAAATTTAGGCTACCGAAAATCTTTGAATTGTTGTGGAAAATCCAGTGCATGACGTTTATTGTGAAGTTGCCTGAAGTTAAAAGTCCTATATGGATACAAAATAGTAGATATGACGACCATTTTTCCCCACAGCTACTATTTTTCAGTACTGTTCACAACATTGCTTCTCGAAAGCAGGTATTGTTTAGCGAATGATAGACGACATGTTGAGCATTTATTATAAAAAAAAACACTGGCTTTGATAAAAATCGTTACGCAATTATTGTTTTTGTCATCATATGAAGAGCCATTTATTGACTGTTTTTTGCAATTTTTTAGTTTTAATAAAACACCAAGCCATTTCAAACATGTGAGTCAATTTTAACTCTTTGATTACTTTATACTTTAAATTATTGAATTTTCAAACGGTAGCTTTTTGAATTACTCGGTATTAGTTTTGTAATTTTTTTTTTAGAAAATTCAAGCTGCAAGTGATTAATTTTTCTGAAAAAACACCGTCATTTATCACTAAAACAAAGTGCATTTACATTTTTGTAAATAATTGCTGTATGAATTTTTACTTCTTAGCTTATTCTATATTTCCTAGTTCTGCTTTCTTTGAGATTTTTTAATATCACACGTTACTTGCACTTCATTTCTATTTATTCTTCAGTTAAAAGCAATGATTTCTATTTTATATGTAGAATATATTTTAGTTTCCAGAGTTATTTAAATATTTAGCACGTGTGCCTTTACATGTAACTTGCGATTTGTAAGCTTAAATACGTACCAGTTTAATGCAAATGTGATTATTAATTAATTATGTAACCTCTTCTATATATGAAATAAAACATATTTCTTTATAGCTATCTTTGTCCATCAATAGGATACATTGTTTAGAATTGGATTTATGTTCTTGAGCCTTTTGCTATTGAAGATGATTTAATTTACTTAATTTGAATGTAGTAAGAAAATATAGATCATGGTCATGCCGTAAATATTATAACTCAGTTATTTAACGGTTTCGTAATTAGAAACATTCGAAATTATCATCCTTGGGTCACCACTGTCAATTATTAAGTTGTCAAAAAGAAACAAAACGAACTCCAATTACTTTGCGAAATTAAGTTATTTATAGCATCTTATTAGAGTAATTGGATAAAAAGTATCTGCTGAAATTACTATTAATGCATATTTTTCTTATAAGTCATCACTTTTCTTTTTGAATGAAAAAGAATTTATGACTTTAGTAATTTAGTTTTAATTATGAACTCGTTGGATCGATGTATATATTGAGATCAAGAATTCTCGTTTAAGGATAACTGATCATTTATTTTTGGGTATAAGCTATTTGTGTCAATCTTTACACTGAAATCAAAACTATTCTGAAAAGAAAATTCAATACATTCTTGAGTACTGAAGAACTGCGTATCTACTTTCCTGTCCGTGACTATCCAGCTTAGTTTTTACTAACAAAATGAAATGAAATGAGGAAGACAAGGCGTCTATTAAGTTATCTATTAAAGATTTTTCAAAACTTTAAAAACTGTAAGTTTTAACTCTTATCACAGAGTTAATTTTTCATATCTACGTAATCATTTATCAAAGAAAAATAAATTAGTTTGAGCCAGTTTTCTTAATAATTAGGCCTAAAATTTATATTAATTTTCTGTTTGTTTCTTGTGTTTAAATGGGGTGTAACCGAATCTTTGTGAAAATGTGAGCAATTGATATACTTTAACTTACTTTTCCCCTAATAAATTCTAGAAATCTGCAATGAATATGTTAACATATATAAACTGTCAGTATAGAGCCTTCTATTTTAACTCGACTCGTTACTGGCAATTGATTCTATGATTCATCAGGCTACGGCTGCGTTCACATTGAGATAAATAGAAGACTTAGTACTCAATGAGAAGTGAGAACATACGTATTTTAACAGTTGATTGTTAGTATAAAAGCTCTGTCTTCTGGTATTGGTGGGCAAAAGAATGAGTTCATAGTTTACCGTCCTATTCGGCTCTTTTTGTTTATCCGACCTACCCTTCAACCACATTAGGAGTGCACTGTATTGACATAGTTGTGAAAGCAGCATATAATATTTATGTATTTTTTGATTAATTTGTGATGATTTCTGACATTGAAGCTAATAGCTGTAAGGTGAAATGACTTAGTAGAGCTCAGTTTTCAGATTTTTTTCCCTTTGTGCACAAATGTCGTGAGGAATTAGGATGTAGTACAAGAAAAATAAATTATTTATAAATCTACAACACAAACTAACAAAGCAAAATAGACAAAAATATTTTTACAATTGTAATAACACTTTTTTTTACTATCTCGTATACGTTAGTAATCGTTCGGAAATTCGAGCTCTAGATTTTCGCAAATTTTCAAGTTTCGGTTTTCTTGGGTTCGAAAAATACATTTTGGAAAATGCCTGTTCGTTTGTCTGTCTGTGACAAAGATCATTAAGAAAGGTTTGAAATAGAAACTTGAAATTCAGCATGATATTTTAATACCAAATTTATAGATTTCTATTTGAAATGTCTCTCAGAGGAAGTCCATCTGTCCTGTTGTTCGAATATAAATTTGCACGATAACTGCAAAACAAAGAGAACTTAACAGATTATATTCGGTGTACAGATTTATCATCTATAGCAGTGATCCTCAACCACCATGACGTAACATGTTTGTGTTTGCAAAACAAATTTTAGAAATGTAATAGTAGAAATTATAATGCTCTTTTTTATTACAAGTAAAATTTTTCTTTGTATGCCGTCAAATTTTACAATCGTTAAGAGTTTGATGCGACAAAAAAAGGTTGGGAATCACTGATTTATAGTGTAAACATCAGTTAAAGTTTAAGACAAAACCAACAACAGGTTGACGATCCTTCCATCTTTACTTTCAGAAACCTATTAACGCGATAATTCAAACGTTCCGTGACTTAAACATATCATATTTGGCATATTTTTGATTACAAGTGTTAAATATTTGTTTCAATCAATTGAGAAAAACGTATCTAATGCGGATACTTTTACCGCATATCAGCGATTAATCACCAAAAACACCTGCCAAGGAAAACGCTATAAGTTCAGTAAAAATGTAAATTTGTGCCAAAAATTAAAATTTCATAATTTTTATAGTGTCATTGAAGGCGTTCTCCGACTTGAGAAGTTTATATATGAGGAAGTTTAAGGGAAGCCACTCTCGTTGGTTAAAAATTTGTTTCAAAAACAAATCAAAACTTTTAATTTTATCAATGTTCTGAAAATAAAAATTGAAGATTAATGACGCTTCATAATAAAAATTTAAAAATTTTTAAAAATTGTTTTTTGATACACAGAATGCATATAGTTAATGTTCCTTTATTTAGAACTACGTACAGCAGTAGTCATTTATCAGAAGAATGTGAAATTTTGTGGAGGGAAGGACGTTGAATCAATAAAAAGCTAGTTCCATATATGGCCACCAGAAAGTATATTACTGTTTAAGTTTATAATACACGGGTGATTATTTTTTGACATTGAAGCAGCTGTAATGCCTGTAAGCTTACGAAACAGAGCTGGATTTCAATGAATCCGTCATTCATAATAACGTAGAAATAACAAGATCGTGTATTGTTATTAAAATTGACTTTAATTAAAATGCTAATTTCACATCAATTGCTGCATGAATAATGTTTACTTTACATAGATAGAGTCATAAAGGACTAAATAATAGAATAAAATTTGAAAAGACAAATAGGATCATTGTCTGTTTATCTTTTAAAAAGAAGAAATTTCTGATTCTGCAAAAACAGTAGTAGAGGTTGTTATTCAAATGGAACCTGCTCTTATTTAGCCTTTTAAGAAATACGCCGATATTTAAGGAAAATATTACACATTTCTGTAATTAGCGAGATCATTTGTTAAAATCGCTCTATTAAGAGAAAATATCAAGTATACCAGAGGGGGACCGAGCTCCGCTCGGAGAAAACAGGTATCGAAGCTAACTCGAAGATTTAAATTTTCAATTGTGATTTATCAAAACAATACATGCCATAAAAAAATTTGTGAAACCATTGGTGAAAAGATAACCGGTTAAAGTGCACCATTGTAAACTATTCTAAACAAAGTTAGAGTTTGGAAAGGGAACTATTCTATACAAAGGTAAAGTAAAGGTAAAGATTGAAGTGTGTTGAAGTTCAATATTTTTGACAAATTTATTTAGAAAAACCAAACATATATACATACATAAGAAACATATTATAAACCTATAACAGCATAAACATAAAACTTTATTAGTTCACCATATTGGCTAAAGATGGCAGCACGTTACCGCTTGAAAATTTAAGTAGCCATTATGGCGAACTAATAAAGTTTGAAAATATCCTATCTGTAACTCCGAACTGCTCTACCGTAGCGCTTCAAAACCGGCACCAATCGATTCCTCGTGGCCAAAAACCCCAGACCCCCAAGTTTACCTGAGTTTATTAATTCTGGGGCGATTTTCGACTTGGCAACCATTCCTCGTATTATAGTATTAGATTTGTATTATATAGAAATAATCATAACATAGTAATATATAAAATTAAACATAATTTATTTAAAAATTGAGAAATTAAATATTTTTTTTAAATCGCATAACTTGAAAATTTTTGAAGATTAAAAAACTGAAATCTGCTATCGCAAAATTCAAGTTACCATATGAGAATATTTTTTAATCACGTGATTGTATTAATGGCCGTGTGTAAATAATAAAAAAAAAACACCACGGATTTTTTTCTTCCGAGATTGATGAGTGCTCTAAAACTTTTTTGCCAGCCAAGAAAAAAAATTGAAAAAACGAAAGCGAAATTTATACTCTATTCATTGCCTATGCGATTTCTAGTATCATAATCCCTTAACCAAAAAAAAATCATAGTGTCACAAAAAGGAATGCCATATTTGGGAGCTGTATAACCCAGTGTTTCCGACGCAAGGCCATTTCCAAATGATAAACTATTTAACTATAAAATTTTAAACATATTAATTTATATTGAGTTTTTTATGAAACCAATATTTTTGTAAACACAAACTGCTATTTTCTGATTTCTCAGATCATAAAACAGTTTCTTAATGGATTAATCTTAGATCAGGTGTCAAATATTTCAATCTTTCCACCTTAAGAATGAATGAAATAATATTTTTCCATTTGAGGAAAGAGAAAATAGTTTTATTAAAATTGTTAAACGAAAGTAAATTTTTTAAACAATTATAAAAATTAAATTAATGAATTTCTTCCAAAAAAAAATTACATTCCATGAAAATAACAGTTATGATGTCGTACTTCTATGTCAGCCTTTTAAAAGCGTGTCTGCTATTAAAGAAGCATGCGTAATAATAAAAGCAATACTGGTAAAAGCAAGTCAACCTTTTGAAAACTAATCTGCGTTCAAAGAAGCATAAATAATAACAATGCAATGCTGGTAAAAGCAGATAAAAAAATATGCGATTGATCGATGTTGATGAATATTGCCATTTATGCTTTATTCGTTGCCAACGCGTTTTTGAGCTTCAATTATTTGTTGCCTTCAGTTATTAAAAACACCTGACAAAAACAGGATCATATTTTCACATGATAATAATTTAATAGTTTACTGGACTAAATTAAAAATAGTCTTATTATTATTTGAATTATAAAACCTCATTTTCCCCCCGAAAAATGTCTCTAAAATTGCAGCAAAAAGCTCACTAAAATAACTTACAAAAGAAAACAAATTGAGCAAAACAAAACAACAAAAGTTAAAACAAGGGAGAAGGTTCTTCTTATTTTTTCTTCCCGTTTTCGAACACCTTCTATTTATTTTCTCGTATACGAAGTGTGGAGAAAGTACAGTTATCGCCAAAAAACTCGTTCTCGAGATTTTGACAAATCTCTACAGACTCCCACTCTGCTAGTGTGGAGAGGGGGTAGCCAGTTCAGGTGTCGTCCTCGTCATCTGATCGTGGTTCAAAATGACGAGGTCCTTCCCAAAATAGCCCTCGTGTTGCTTCAAAACGGGAAGTTAATATAACTAAACTAAACAAACTAAACTTTGCTAGAAAAACACCGTTTTCTAATCGATTTGTCTGTCTGTCTGTTACAGAGTGAACACGAAAACACTTTAAACTTGACGGATAATATTTGGTACATAGGCTTAAAATTCAAATTCGTAGTTTTTCTTTAAATCATATTTTGAGCATTAGCTGTTTAGAGGAAGTTTATCAACTCAACTGTTAGAATATAATTTAATTGGATAACTACAAAATGAAGAAAACTAGATAGATAAAATTTAGTACGGAGTTTTAAATTTTTTTATATAGGCGGATATTAAATTTTGAGTGAAAAATATCAAGGGGGCGACCGTCGTCGGACTATGTATTTCAGAAATATGTAAATATGTAAACGCCGAGATTCAAGTACATCAAGTTCTTTAAGTGCAGTTTTATGTTAAATTTTTGTTTTAATCGGTTGAGAAGAACGAGTCTAAAACCCAAATTCTTTTGGTATTTTTGGCCGCATCCCAAAAAATACCAGCCAGAGTACTCGCCAAGGATTACATGATAGAAAAACGCCACATTCACGTCAAAAGTTAATATTTCGTAGCTATTGTACGCCAATGCCATACAAGGTGTTTAACGCAATAACATCTTTATTAGAGAGTACATGAGGAAGTCTGGGGGTGATCATTCCCGACGGTATGTTATGCTTTTTTCCGCTTCTGGATTTTTTTTTCATAGTAATCGTGGGTTAGAGTTACGAGCAAATAGGCTGACAAACATGTCACCTGTTTGATGGATACAGTTATGGATATGATTATATTCCAAATTTCACTTATATAGATCTTTAAGTTTCGGAGTCATCACATGCACATAACTTAGAAATGCAAAGAAAGATAGACACATAATCAGACAGTTTTGGCACATTTCGCCTAAAACAATCGATACATTTAGTGTTAAGTTTATATTTAAAATTACACATATTAGCTCAGCTTGTTTTGAATTACCATGCTGACACACAAACAGATAGACAAAATGCGTTCACGGGAATTTGATAGGTCTTAAGCATTCATTTTCATTAAAATCTCTAGGTCAAGTATTTTTGGAAATTAACTGTATTTACTTTTTACTTCTTCGAGAAAGTAAAAAAGAAAATTTTGAATGAACTTTTTCTGATGGCAATTTCAAAAATTGAATTGCTTAATACATAAGGAAAATCATATTTGTCCTCGCTTTATAAATGGCGTCCTTATCTCAAAGTGTATGAGGAAGCTGAAGTAATATTATTTCCACCTTAGAAAAAGAAAAATGATGACTGGTAATAGAATTTTTTTTGTGGGAAATCAGTACATTCTATTAATTTTTTTTTTGGAGTCAGCAGATTTAATTAACTTTTAAATGATAAACTTTTTTTACCTATCAGATTATTAAGAGAAACTGATGTATTAAAAAAGTGAAATAAAAATAACACTGTTTAATATTTTATCTCATTCACTATCATTTGCTGCATCAAATTACGGTTAAAAAAATCGAATATTTTTTATGCTTTTCCATTAACTTTTATTCTAAATTATTTTTGCTACAGATGAAATTAATCTTTGTCAGTTTTTCTAAGCATATGAAAATGGACAACGAAATCAATTAAAAATTACTGACTCGGAGAAAAAATTTCTTATCGATCATCTGGAACGGTTTGTAAATCTAAAATTAAAAGATTTCAGTGATCAATTATTCTTTAGAATGTGGCATTTTCTTTTTTAACCGCACGTTCCATTTAGTGTTGACGAAAATAAAATGTATGCAAGGGTTCGTAGAAAAGATTTTGACATTGGTTCTCGGAAAACGTTGGTTTGAAAGCCATAAGAAAGCTCAATGCAAAGTATAAAATTTAGAACAAAATAAAATAGAATAAAAAGCGAACACATCTTTTCATTGCACTTTGTTTTTATCCTAAATTCAATTTCATTTAAAGTGAAAAACAGATTGTGACAACATCCATAAATGCAGCGTAAACTGATGATAATATTATTTTTTAGGAATTGTGTCATAAAATAAAAATACAACTCTTTTGTTTTTACTATGATTGATAGAACAGCTGCCCTGAAAGTCGGCCATTATTATAATGTTCATGAAATGTTTTATAACTATATTTTTCTCCATGTCAAGTGGATATATCAGTATCAATAGAATGTGTATACATTATATTTATTACACACTTTTAATACTAAAATTATTACAGTCATTTTTAAAGAAAATTGTATAATATCAATAAGAATTAAAAATGCTATGTGCTATCCTAAATTTCATGTCTTTTTTTAGATTTTAAATAAAAAACAGAGTAGAGTCTTTGCTTAAATTAGATTCTATATTTTGAAAATATCATCGCATAAGTATTGTTTCATGAATAAATTGGTAAGAAATTATTAATAATAAATAATTTTTTACAAGAATTTGGCTCCGGTTTTATATTTATTACAAAATTTTATTTATATGCAATTATAACAAGTATACAGCTAATGATATAGTGCCATCTGTGCCAATTTCAGGAAAAAATTCCATTACTTTGGAAAGGTAAACAAACCGGAAAGCTTTTCATTAATGTTGCCACAAAACCATGAATCTAAAAGAATGAACAAATACTGTGTTTTAAAAATTGTTTATCGTTAATCTGTTTTTAATTACTAATTTGCTTTTTTTCTCCACTAATTCACAGTCAAGTACGACGTAATAATAATCTACGAATCCAAACATTTTTAACAAAACAAACTTCAAATGTTATGGGTCAACTTACACTATATCAACCAATCACAAAGAGAATAAAACAAAATGTTTACATAAAATCATCTTTTATATATAATGAAAGATCTAAAGTTTCGATTGTAATTAGCAATAAAGTATTCTCTCAGACGGATACTCTTCCAAATGTAGTTAAATTTGTTTTCACACACACAAATAAAGTCGGAGACTGAAGATTAAATCTGCTGCTAAGTAGATCAGTACTAGATTTTCCATGTAAGGAATTAAGAATACTATAAGAAGGGGAAAATGAAAATATTTAGAATTATAATTTATTTATAAATATATATTGCCAATACGAACTGAAATATATATATGTGTGAAAATAATATTTATTCTTAAAAATTGTGAATGTAATATGACTGTAATATTGAATTTTTAAATATAAAAAAAATTGAAATTAGTAACTGGGAAATAAAAACTGTAAATATATTTTAAGAAGTTGAAATAATAAATATTAATTATCTACAAGTTGAAACAAAATTCATAAAAGCTTTAGACATTGAAATTCATAAGAAAAGGGAAAAATTAAAGGAAAAATAATAAACATTACGAGATGGAAAATTCTGACATCGTTACAGAAAATCTCAAATACATGATAATTAACACCGGTTTCTCTGTAGAATTTTAATGAAATTTCGCAATCTTGCGGTTTTTGTTATCTTAGTTTCAATTTAAAATGTTTCACTTTTTTTTAGTAAAAGCTGATAACAGCGTATTTTTTTGAAGTTCCTTTTTTTTTTTTAGTATTCACTATTTTTCGGCTGTTTTTCGTTTGTTTGGAAAAAAATTGTTTCATCATAGATATCCGAAAAACTGTAAACTGTAAAGGAATCCTTAAGTGGTGAGAATATGTATCGAACTTTTGTCCTTGATCTTGCAGTTGTGGAACTGAAATTATTTATCCGCCATTAGCCGCTAAAAATACACTCGTGGTAAAGAATGCGATTTGCAAAATGTTTTTAATCGTCATCGAAGTGCGGTTTCCGTTAGATAAGAATGTTATTCTCTGGTAAAATAAATAAATGAAAGTTCTGTGATATCAAACCGCAATGGTATCAATTTTTCACACTGATAAAGAAAGAGGATTTAGGTCGATACACTACTTAATATTTATAGTTTTATTTCCAGCTTAAAGAGAACACAATTTTATCAAGTTACATTAATCGAATTTTTGACTGTTATAAAATTGATTGATTTGAATATTTCGGAATTTATTTGCTGTATAAGCTGTTTTTTCTTCATGTAATTTAGGGCAATGACAAGGATTATTTTGAATATTTAGATTATATAAGAGAGCACGTAAAGAATAAATCGATCAAGGACATGCCGAAAAGTTATGAAGAATTGAATGATGACTAGAAATTTTACTAGTCGCCTCAATTTTCCTGTACATTTACACAATTAGGGGCATTGTAACACCTCGAAGGAAAACTGGAATGTGTTTTGAAACTGTTTTCTTTTATATTCTTTGTGTTTTTTATGCAATAGATGCATCTAAAACATGGCTGGGAATTATTATATTCGCGTATAGGAGCAAATATCTAGCTTTGATTGGGAACTCTCCGGGCTTCAGTACCATCCCTAAATCTAGTTGAAATAGGGTTCAAGGTAAACATATGTAATTTTCTAAATGAACTGCAGAACCTTCAGATAACTCTTTGTGCATCAAATGCAATGAAGACATCGTTATTCTCCAAAGTTTTAATAAAATAAGCATTAATAATATAAATAGTGAATACATTGGCCAACAAAGACTATTAATAGAGTAATAAAGACTGCGTTTCATATAAAAAAATGCAACATTGCACTCTTAACAAAAGGAAACTCCTTAAAATTCATAGGCAAAACAGCAGATAGGTCTCCCAGCTATGCTGGTCAACTTTCACCGATATTAAACCAAAATGATAAGATATAAGATATGATATGATATTATAAGATATAAGAGATAAAATAAGGTAAGAAATGATACGATATATTAACCCATAACTTCAAATGTTATGGATCAACTTACAGTATTTCAACCAATCACAAAGAGAATAAAACAAAATGTTTATAATAAAATCTTCTTTTATTTATAATGAAAGATCTAAAGTTTCGATTGTAATTACCAATAACTTTTTTACAATAATAGCTTTAATTACAATTCATGCAATAATTACAACAACAGCTTTTACTTTCTCATAAATATTTTTAGAAAATGTCTTTTTAGCTGCGACAAAGATAAATCAAAAACTCTTTCAGCAGACGGAGGAGATTTGGTACATAATATTTTCATTTCATTCATATCACTAAATGCTGACTAAAATCCATTCATAGGAAGGCTGTATGTCTAGATATCCATACTAAATACTGAGTAAAATGCATTCATAGGATGGTTGTATATCTGGATATCCATACGAATCTCTGTGTAAATTCCATTCATAGGAAGTCTGTATGTCTGGATATCCATACTAAATACTGAGTAAAATCCATTCATAGGAAGTCTGTATGTCTGGATATCCAAATATGCGTTAATATGATAATTATATAATAAAGAAAGCTAAATAGATAAAATTCACATAAATTAATCTTAAGTTAAGCCATAATGTCTGTGATTTGCTTCCAAAAAATGATACTCATTTCTTCCAAAACAATCATCTTATAAAAAAGTTCTTTTTGTTTAGAAAAAAAATTGCCTTTTTAATGACATAAATTTCATTTTCGTACAGATTTTAATTTAACTATAATATTATTTTAATTTTATTATATATACTATCAGTAACAATGATTTTTATAGGATTCAAACTCTTCATTAAAATATTCAAGCACGTGCTTTTGCCTATCATTCAATCCATAGTACGATTTTCATTTTTATTTCGTTATGTATACACACTTTGTAAATTGCCGTAAATTGTTTTAGCCCTTTTGAATTCATGTAGGAATGGATGGGACAAAATGCCCATTCAGACTCAATCAGATCAGTGTCTAGGGTTACTAATTAAAGAAAAGAAGCTCTTAAATAAAAAAAGTTAAATTTATTTACAGCAAAGAAAAAAACATCAACAATTAGGACAGGACAGGCTATTTACAATAGAGATAAAAGTATAACATTTAGATGCCCCCAAGGGCGAAGCCTAATCCATATCCCATGGAAAAATTATGTGCCACTGTTGCTTATTAAATAACCATGATATCGAATCGAATGACCCTCTCTCTTTCTCTCTCTCTCTCTGTCTATCGAGCGAATGCCCATTCTTCGCTTTTTTAAAACTTGACTTCACGCTTCTTAAACTTTAGGTCAATGGCATTCAGTAGAATCCCTCGTGCCATCTATTACAATAAATTGAAATTAAATGTAGAATGGTAATGGCCTCCAATTAAATCTATACATTCAAGTGTTTTGGTTGTATCAAATTATAAGATGAAATATTTTTTAAAGAAATTTATTCATGTTAATAATTTAAGTCTAAAACTTCAATAACCATGGCGAACAAACTGGTCGGTACAAGCGGCTACTTTGATACACAACAAGAATGATTTCATATTTCACGACAGTGTTTAATATTTCATGCCCACTGTTCGCTAATGCAGTGCTAGCTATACAGATTTTCACCTGCTTATAACTTTATAAAAGGGTATGCGAAAACGTTTTGGAGAGATCACTTTGTTGATATAAAATTCATCTTATGTTTGTTCCGTTAATTCCTGTTTTATCTATTACCAACTAATACCCTCGACTCTGTTCGCTTGGAAATTTTGATGTGTAAGTACGAAAATCAATCAAATAATGACAAATCAAAAAAAATTAAACGCAATCTTAAAAAAATACATTGAAAAGTATAAGCATATACGAAAAATATATAACATAAATACAATTTTATAACAAAAACACACAACCAACGTAAAAACAATTTATTTACATTGTATACCCAAAATAAAACAAGACAGCAAATCAAGTCCGTATTTCTTTAAAATCAGGTCAAATCCATTTTATTTATTGATCGAGTTTGACATACCTACAACAGTATTATACACATCATTTTTAAACTTTTAATTAAAATAAAAACACAGTTGTCATCACGCGCAAACATAGTTGATATCACGACAATCACGTAAGAACTTTCAACGCCAGTTTTCGAAAAGCACATATCTGACTTTCCTACACCAGTTGCGATAATGCAATGCAGATTAGAATTTTTTTATTTCCTTTATTCTGTTTTCTTTTAATTTAAAGGTACTTCAGAATGAATCCAAAAGATCGATCCATTAACAACATTTGATTTTAAATACATAAAACACAAAGAAAATTAATAGAATCCTTTGAAATAATCGGTTGAAATTCTTTCAAGCCTAACCTCAACTCTGTTGAGAAAAAAATCTGGAGCCTTACTCATCTTTGGCGAGATTTGGCCTCAGCTTTTTAGCGCGAAAGTTAGTTTTTAATTGATAAAAAATGAATGACTCAATGAACCGGAATAAAAAATAGCCTATGGTCTATTCCTGCCTATAATCTATCTTTGTGCAAAATTTCATCCAATTCTGTGCAGCCGTTCTGGCGTGATGTAGTAACAAACATCCATCCAAACTTTCCCATTTATATATTAGTATAGATAATTTTACGTTATTGCACATTAATTGAAATAATTTGACTTTCATGTTTATTTTATTTTTAGACTTATCATCTCCAGTATTGTCAAATAATGCATACTTTTTTGAATAACTTAATAGCAGTCCTTTTCTAAATCTCCATGTCATGCGTGACTTTATAACTTTAAATATAATTGTTATTGAAATCAAGTTATAAAATAAATCTCTCACAGAAATATAACATTTTTTTTAATTAAATCATGTTTTAGAAGTGTTTACTCAAGTTTTAAAACTCATTTTATGTTAAATCCAGAAGATATCTGTTGCATATTTACGAGATCACGTGCCGTTTGTTTTGCGATTAGCATTCAGAATTCCAGTGCCTCAACTTCCGTTGAAAATACTTTATTCGTTTTATTTGCTTTTCGCCGGTGCCAATTTTCATGTCCAGGTGCTATTTTTTTATATCTAAAGGCACGCAAATATTCACGACTAGCTGCTATTGCCTGCTTTAAATCTTGAAGTACGTCGGCGTCTGCACTGCTGTGATACTTTGTTTAATATCTGCACTGCAATGATATTTTGTTTAATGTGTCTTTAATGTCTGCAC
>JAPMOQ010031793.1:231748-272667 GCA_026543055.1 Argiope trifasciata
AATGATATTTTGTTTAATGTGTCTTTAATGTCTGCACTGCAATGATACTTTGTTTAATGTCTGTCTTTAATGTCTGCACTGTAATGATACTTCGTTTACTTTTTTTTCTAATGTCTAAGAATTACTGTATCTTTCACTGAAACAATCGGATGTTACTGTAACAAAAATGATTCAGTGAGAGTGATCTCTCCAAAGATTTCTCGCAAATTTTTTGAATACCCAATGAGCGCCTTGCATGTTATTGAAGTACAATGGTTACGAAATATTAAACTTTGGAAACTTGGGATTTACGAAATATATCTTATAATTGTGAATATGTCGTGTGCACTGTACGTCGGCGTCTGCATTGTAATAATGCTTACAATTCTTTTTTTTTAATGTCTATGACATACTGAGACTGACTAAGAATTTTCGTGCACTATACATTGGCGTCTGCATGTAATGATGCTTAAATTTTTTTTTAATGTCTAAGAATTAGTGTGTCTTTCACTGAAACATTGGATGTTATTATAAAAAAAGCAATTCAGTGAGAATGGTCTCTCCAAATATTTCTTGCAAACTTTTTTAATACCCAATGAGCGCTTTGCATGTTATTGAGGTACAATGGTTTCAAAATATTAACCTTTTCAAACTTCGGAAATGACGAAGTATAATTTACATTCGTGAGTCTGTCGTGGTTTTGGCGGTTATGGGTTAAAAGTCTCCAAAAATCGAATTTGGGTTTTAAAAGCGTTTTTTTTTAACCGATCGAAGGAAAAATTTGACACAAAACTACAGTTGTAGTCGCAAAATTCACATATAACCAAATTATATCTTTAATTCTTTGCGTTTACAAACTATCACGTTTATATGTTTCTGAAAGTAGAGATGAATAGATGACCAACTTTTTTTTTTTGATTTGTCTCAAAATTTGATTGGTGTCTAGAAGACAGATGTAAAATTTGTGCACTTAATTCTATCTATCTTGCTATCTTCATTTAGTACTTCTCGTACTAACTTATATTCGAACAGATGGAAGAAAAAACTTACTCAAAATGAATTTTGTTCTTAATTTGACAGAATATAAATTTCGTGTAACGATCCTATACCAAAATTCATCTGTCTATTTCAGATCTGTTTTAAGTTGATCTTTGACACAATGAGAGAGATGGAATCTTTCTAAAAATATGTTTTTCAAACTCACGGAGGTCTAAAACGTGGAGAGTCTTCAAAATTTCGAGTTTGAGTTTTTTGACGATTATAATATTTTATATATACTTTTTATATGAGAGAATAAAGATTTCTAAATACTAAAGCTTTTTCCTCTGCCTGAAATTTTTTAATGATTCTTTTGTACTCAAAAATGACAATCCTGCAGCAATAATCAAGTTTTCAATAAATAATTATTTAAAGTAAAATTATTAAACATGTAAATTAATGAAGCATAGAATTCTCATGAGTACACCCGAGACAAATATTGAATTAAATGCACTCACGAAAAATAAAATAATTCATTCGAACGGGCGTAAATTCAAAAATACGACGTTAGGTGCTGTCATATTTTTTATGAAGTTTGAACTCAATACAGATCTGTATCAAATTTTTCGAAAAGGCACTGACTCGGAAAGAGTATTAATCATTTATCTTCATTTTGAGACCTATCACAACGAACATCGTAATTATGAAAAGGTAGAAGAGAAAGTCAAACTAATAAGACTATCATTGCTTGCATAGTTGCAATTTTTACGAATTTCTAGTCAATGTAAGATTTAGATATTTCTGTTAGGAATGTTACCATAAAAAATAAAATCTTCTTCAAAACATGTTTATCATCATTTCCTTCGGCTTAAACAAACCATATTCCCAAAAGCTGTATATGCTCAGCAAAATGCAGAAATAATTAATATTTTTTTAATCATAGTAATTAATCTATATAATAAAAAACTGCAAATAGGAGAAGCGAACGACGTATTTTTGATAAAAACATCCATCACTGTATAAACAATGAATGAATTAATAATGACGTCCTAAGTTGAATATTACGAACTTCCTAATAAGCAAAACACGGCGAGCAACTGAATACAAAACGTTAGCTCGGAAAATTCGTGAAAAAGGTTTAAGTACTATATAAAAGTTATTCATTTTAATTATGACGCGTAGCTAAACATTAAGTGATTAGAGTTAAGCATATACTTCTAATAGGATAAATTTTCTAGTAATGTACAGCACCATATTTCAATTACTTGAATCATTAAATGAAGTGAAAGTTTAACAATCTTTCTGTAAACTCATTTTTTTCTCTTGAAATAATTTTTTTCTCGTCTTACATATTTTGAGCTTTCTTAGAGACTCTTTTAGTTTAACTAGTATGATCCTGATACAGAATTTGGTACCAATTAGTCGACTGGTTTCAGCATTAGAATGTTCTAAATAGGATAAAAGGAGAAGTTTAAGAATAGCTACCTTATATTTTGAACCAGGGCAATTGTTTGAATTTTATTTGAAAATTTTTCATTAGAGCTACAGAATTTTTCCAAATTTTTTTTATGGGTTATACAATGAAAAAAAAATATGATGAGCTCAAAACCAAATAAAAACGCTTTTCTAATCAAAGAAGCATGTCCTCACGGCCTACAAAAAACAGAGGAAGCGTGAGAAAGATCAGCACTTGTAGTAAACCACAACACATAAGCAGCAAATTGGCAATAACGAACCGTAACAGTTCAAAGAATCCAGGAAAGACTCATACTATAGAGACTTTGCTCATAGTTTGAAGCAATCTTTTGCTCACATTTGTTCGTCTGCTATTCTTTACAGACTCAATACTGAATTACTTAAACTTTGTTTCCCTACAATTTATAGTTTCTATTACAGGTAAAAGAAACTTCTAGAAAGAAACTCACTTTCTGATTAAGCTACTGTCAAGCTTCTTGTAGTTTCCGGAATCTTTGTTTCCGTCGTTGAATTCTTCACCATTGGCTAGAGTCATTGATTTGATTTTCAGCTTTCATGAGAGTTAACTGTGAGATTGTCTTTCTGACTATGGAAGGAACTGTACTGGAAAAGCAATATTACAAATTCGTGACATTAGAAATTATTTTTTCAGACACTTTCTACTCTATTGAGATTTGTATGTTTGATGCATACAAAGATAATTTCAATAAAAATTTGCCTTTTAATTTACAAACTTTAACTAATAAGGGTCTGAAAATGAGATATATTTGGTAAAAGAGAACGTTTCTTAACACGTTTTTAATGCTATGATTTGCGGTCGTGATTACGTAAATCTAATGAAATGTTTCCTTCTTCGCTTTATTTTAATTGTAATACATTGAGAATCATTTAATTAGACAGAAGATATGATTTTATTGAATAGTAGATGTGAATTACAAGATAATTTGCTAAGATTATCTCAGCAGTTAACCTGTTATGATTTAGGGCAGATAATTCCAAAATAAAGGAAAACTATTATAGTTTGTTGTTGATAAAACATTACTGTTTGTTTTTTATTGCAAAATTAATAGGGTTGTTATTTGCATTACCATAATTATAAAAAATTGTATAACATTTTAAAGAAACAATCTAAAATGCTTAGATAAAAAACTTTTTTTTTTCAGTTAAATTTTCCCATGAATCATTTTTAAACTTAAATCATTGGAAAAAACTGCTGATACTTTATCATTGTTTAATCTAAATTTAGAGACATGAAGTTACTTATCCTGTGGGATGGTTATTGGGTTCAGTAAAAAGTCTGAATTAGTGTAACATTTATTTATTTACAGGCTACGTTACACACAGACAATTTGCATATAAAAGTTTTGAATAATATTGATATATATATTAGGGCATGGATTAAAGCATGCAACATATGTCGTCGCTGGATCTGAACTGCCATATAGTCATAAAACTGAATTTTGCCATAATATCACAAGGCATCCGTCTCTGAAGTCATCAGTGTCAGTTACAATTAATATATTACAAGAGCGGCTACAACCCAAGATTACCATGCTATATTTTTAAATGAAAAAAAAAATAATAATAATAAAAATAAGATTTTTTCCAAGGTTAAAAAAAATTATTCTTTAAACCGTTTTGTCTCCAATTAATATTCAAAATATGAAATGGTAATTTACAATAGAAATGTCACAATATCATTTAAATCATTGATAATTATTTTTACATTGAAATAGATTAAGAAAAATGCTAAATGAATATCGTGACGATGTGAAAATTTTATGAATTATAAATAAATGGAAATTCAATTAGAGATAATGATACATTCTTTTAAGTTCAAATTTTTTTGTTTATGTATATTTGGAAGTTTTAATTAAGAATGGTCTTGCGAAATTTTGGCATTCTAATAGTTTTGTACTGTATATCATTTGTTTGGACCATCATTCGTGAAAGATATCGTTTTTTGAAAAGCTTTAAAGAAGATCTTCATTATGCACTCTAATTATAGAATCAAACTTCATTTGATTAACGTTATTCACAATAAAGTGCATTTAATTGCTAAGATATCACAAATGATTGATGCAACAGTTCAACGAACTAAAACCGATTTCTTAATTGAACAAATACAACTATCGATTCATTGTTTCGAATCGGTTTTAATTCCTGCAATAAATCAGGTGAATTGCAATCGTTTGGCTTAAATTTAGAATGATAATAAAAAATGTTTCACAAATGACGGAAGCGGAGAAAAAGAATTAACTTTTACTTTCAGTTCAACGATCCGTATTAAGGAAGTAAAAAAAAAATCTTTTTAATGAACAATAATGATTGTATCCTTAACAAATGAGACATTATCATGGCTGACATGTCTTAATTGATTTTTTTTCTTTTAACTTTTTAAGTTTTTCAAATGGTGAAAATAAAAGACGTAGACGTAGAGCCGGTTCATATTAAAGATCGGATGGATATCAATACGAAGAAATTTTAACTATGCAAATAAATAATCAGATTTATATATATAGCATGTTTCCATCCAAAATTTTTTTTTGTCCAGATTATATTTGGTCCAATTTTTTTTAAAAAAAGCTTGTCGCTGTTTTGTATTTTCAGCTAAGAAAACATAATAAATGGTAGTTGCTGTTGGAAATGTTTATATATTTACACATAACAATCCTGAAATATTAAAAAAAATTATTTGCAGATTGAAGAACTATCATGCTTTGTTATGTTTTTTTTTTGTTGTTGTTCTTTGAAATGTAAAATTTTTTCGATTACTTTGATATAAATATATTAACTTATATATTAAAATAAATGAAAATTAAATCTATTAAATAATTAAAGTAGAATAAGCTAAATATTTCCAGGAAACGCCTATTCAATTTAGAATTAAATGGCAATGCTAAAGATTGCAAACATTTCTGAAGTAAATAAAAGACGATATTTAAAAAAAATCGAACATAATGTGAAATGAAATAAAGAAAATTTTCATAAAATTCCAATTTTAGACAAACGATAAAGTAAAATAAATAGAAAAAATGACAAATAATTATTAAAATGCGATTTTGAATATTACGAACAGGAATTGTATGTTGCGCAACAGTTTCAATTTTAAATGGATACAACTATCATATGAGTATCTGATTACACTTTTTTTGTTTTATATAGAGAAAATATTTAAATCCTCAAAAGTTTGATCTCGGGGTTTTAATAATGTTCCATGCTTCAGACCTCCACATATTTTTGGCATGTCTGTCTGTCTGTCTATAAACACGATAAGCCAAAAGCATGTTAAGCTAGGTGAATGAAATTTGATATAAGCCCGAATTTATAGATTTCTATCAAATTTTAATCGAGATTCATTCAATGTATGTTTTCGTGTTCAAATATAAGTAAACCTTTAAAAAATAAAGAGTTCATAAATAGATTTAGAATTTAAAATGTAGATCCTTATAAAAATTTTGAACTTAATATGCCTACAGGGTTGACTGTCTATCTGTCCTCTTGTTTGTAAACCTAATAACTCATAAAAACAATGGAATTATGACAGTGCGATTATATTACCTTGATATATGAGGTCATATTTAATATATATCAAGTCATTGTGACTACAACTACATTCATGCAAAATTTTGATTATAATTGCTGAGAAAAAATTCGTCCGATATACATATTTGCCAGAAAGATTCGATGGGTCAAGGTCCTGGCATAAAGGTAACGCATCTTCTCTGGGATTTGGACGTCCTGGGTTTGAGTCCCGGTTTGCGCATGATTGTTCTTCTGTGTTCTGTCTGTGAGAACACAGCACCTTCAATAATAGCTGCTTGCAAAAGCATCTATTATTGAAGGTGCTCCATTGTAAGCTCCAAAGCCTCCGGTGTCATCTTAAACAGCACCTGCAGAAAACATTTATAAGAAAATGGCAAAATCTTTGGGATAATAAAAATACAGGTCGTTCTGTTTATTAAGTTATCAAAACAGTAAAATTGCAACCACTCTCCTGGACTCGTGAAGAAATTCTGTTTGTTACAGGACATGGCCCTTTGCCGTCTTTTCTTCACCGTTTCCATCTATCAGAAAATGATTACTGCTCTTGTGGAGAAATCGGAGATCCCATTCACTTTGCTACATCTTGCCCTTTTACTCCTTCATGGCACCTCAGAAAACCCTCATCATCGCTAGAAAGTCTGTGGTACAAAAGAGTCCTTAGTAATCCATCATCCAAAAGTAGAATCATAAACATGATTATATTCCTAATTGATCAGGGAGAGCTGCTTCAATTAGAGTAACCCTACTATTTTCTTAGGACACCATTTAATACAGCTCGTATTTTATCCATAACTTGTTTTTTATCTCCCTCTCAAGTAACTAATATTTTTAACCCTTTTTTGTTTTCATACTGTATATTACTATGCTCATTCATCCAGTTTTTTGTACTCAAGATGTTGTTCATGTTGTATTTTCATGTATTTTGTCATTTGTCAGTACCTTACAAATTCATTGTTATGTACATTTTTTTGTTTAATTTAGTCCACCTACATCTATACCAAACCGGAAAGGGGCCACATGAGCTCTAGAAACGAAGGTCTGGTGTGGTGTTAAATGTGTTCTACCTGTGAGGTATGTGAATGTGTTCCCTCGCGCCTGAAAAAAGGGGTTGTGCAAGTGAATGTGACGCATGAGGTAGCTAAGTCACACTCGTGACCCTAAGCGGCGTTACTGAAAAAACAAGAGGCACTCACTCGACTTAAATCACTGATTGTTAACTGTCAGTGGACTGGTAAATTGCTTTAAGTCTTTGCACAATACTACAGATTCAATGAAAATCAAAAATTTAGATTTTGTAACAAATATTTGCTAATTTCATGCAAGGCATTCACGACTAAACTAAACGTCCACAATTTTATGGAGGAGGATAAAAACTTCAGTGGAGAGTATGCAAGCATGTTTCGGCAAAGTTGCTTCGAACGATTCCTATTTGAATTTATTAGTACAACATTAGTTTTTATGATACGACAATGCTACTCAGGTAAACTGAAATGCACCATCTATCAAAGATTTCCGAGTTGCTAAATTGAAATTCTAATTAAAGAATTTAAATTAATCACTTACAAACAAAATCCAATGCAAAAAAGATTTCCTCGTTTTTAACATTGAGAATAAGAATGAAAGATGTACAGTTTGTTCTAAATTTAATACACTTTATAACGTACTGAGAGAACGCAAATTGAATATACAATTATTTGTAGATCTAGTATCTACGAATTCATCTAGCTTTAAGAATCATTCTTGATGGATAACTAATAATTAAAACATAAACTATTCTTGGTAGTAAACCTGAATGAAATCAACAGTTTTATTAGTTATAGCAAGAATGCAGACAGTATTTTTCTCTTTTTTTGTATAAGTTACTTCCTTGTACTACTATAAGCTGATAAATGAAAAAACCCTGCATTTGTGGTTTCTTTCGAAAAGATAAAACAGTGTTTGAAACTTGTCTCACATGTTATTATTGACAGGAAAAATTTATTAATGAGAGATCCGGGAAGAGGAAATATTTGTGCAGAAAACTATTCGAGAAATTAGTTAAAACAAGTTTTAGTTCATTCTTTTTATAAAAGAAAACAATAGACTAAAAATTAATCGTCTGCAAATTGAATATTCAATTTGTTGAACAGGAAATGGGAGATTATTAAATATATAATTTCTTTTCATTAGTATATATTCTAAGCAATGAAGTCAAATTCAATAAAGTTTTGTACATTTATTGTTTAAAAGAAGAAGAAAACAATAACTTTTCAAAGTTCAAAAATCAAATATTAGATAATTAAATTATTTTATTTAGAAGTTAACTAAAATATCGCCTTTTTTCTTCAGAAACTTCTGGGGAAATTATTCAAATTTTTTTTTAATAATTTCAAACCCAAAATCTTACTATTTTAGTGTTAACAGTTTCTTTCCTACACACTATTTTTGTCAATTATTATATTTTAAATGAATTTGAACATATTAACATTAAAGCTAACTTTCAAATTCTCAATAACTATTTTAAAAAAAATTGTTTGGTTTTAATACATTTACCACATTTTCACTTGATTATAAATAGTGATTTAATGAAGCTTCAAAGTAGACAAAAATCAGTTGCTCAAATGAAGGTAAAAAAGTAAAATTATTAATGTTCGACGAAGGAGCACTTTAGTCTATGAGATATTAATTGGTATTTTATCTTTTCAACGCTTAAATATTCGAGGATATTAGTCTGAAATAAATTGCACGGCCATAAAATTATAATTTTGGTTTTCTAACGATATAAATTTAATGTGTATGATTATTTTCTTTCAGATGTCATTAATTTTTTAGACAATTTAACTCTGATTGAACTTAATTTTTCTTAAATACTGAAAGAAGAACTTATCTTTCTCAGAACTTTACTTTTAAATATAAATTTTTTGATACTTCTTTGCCTGACGATGTTATGACTTAGAGCTACTGTATCATTAATTTATCTTTTATTTCATCCCATATGACTTGAAAAGAATTTTCTATATTATTAAATTTTATACAAAAAGTAGTTTCTAGGTTAAAACTATTGCATCCGAAAACTTTTTATCTTGATCAACATCAGATATATCAGTTAGAATAATATAAATATGAAGAATGAAATGATAATTTAATGCGAGGATAAACCTAATTTTAAATATTTTAGTTTCGGGGAAAAGAAAGTATTGGTATGCTTTCTATTGGTACTACTTTGCTTGGTACTACTTAATACACTTCCAAGAAAAGTAAAATAAAAACTTAATCTCGAATTCCATTTATTAAAAATATATTATGTTTGTACATGATAATACGATTTACAATAACAGCCTTTTTGTTAGAAGTACTATTCTGAAATGAAATGGTGTTAAAAATTTGTAGTATTGCTTCCCAGCTTAATAAGTTTCCTGGTAAGGCAAACAGTTCTACAGTTAGATTTGATGTATACAAAATGAATGCTGAATCATTAATACCTGGCATTGGCGAAAAATTTGGCGAAAACAAAAATAGTTCTTGAAATAATAGGAATATTGACGATAGCTCCATTAGGACATGAATTACGATCTTTCTAGAATTCCCCCTACTTAAACCTGCCAGGAAATAATAAAAAACTAGACAACAGGATCGCAATCAGACGCGTTGAGTCTAAATTAGGCATTGAATCATTAGAGCGTCAGCAATCGAGTTCAGCTCAAGCGAATAGTCAATGGAGAGTAGCAGACGATTTGAGACGCGCGAATAATTGTGAAAATTCTGTCTATTACGAAATTCATCCTGATCACTTTGTGTTGTTACGGCTGTTTAATACCGAGTTTTTTGTCTGTGTGCTCTGATTATTTCAAGTGATGTTATTGTGTGCGCTTTGACAAAATAGTATTTTGTTCTTGTTTTCTCATAAAGTATCGTTATTTGTTACCGAGTCTCAGAAAAAAATAAACAACAACAAAAAAAACCTCCCGAAATGCAGCAGATTTCTACACAACGAAATTAATATGTTACAAGCTATTTGGAAAAGTTTGTATTATAAAAAATTGATCTGAAACTCTCGTACTAAAACTATAATTTGAATAACAATCCTCAAAATATTTATGGCAGAAATAATTATCTTTAATTATGAAAATTAGAGAAGTTTATACGTACAGGTTATATTAAGATATAACTCTGCATTATCACTAATAATGGAAAAATTCTAGCAGTTGTTTATAAAACATTGTTTAATAAACTAACTTAAAATGCATTGGCTTATCATTCGACGTACCTGTAACATAAAATGTTCTTTCTCTTTGCTCCGTTTCCAATTGCATTAAAATACGAAAATGAAATATCCTAAACTGGATATCAAATATAAAGCTCAGTAAACTATCCGACCTGTCTAAAATCAATATTTACAATTTTGTTGAATCATAGAGAACAGAAAGGAAATGATAGACTACATTAAATTTGTCCAAATGTAAGCTCCTTAACCTTCACACAAATTAGCATGTTCTTTTCTCCAGGAAAAATGAAGATCCATAGTAACAGAGGGTTTGGAATAAAAACTTTTGTAGCTCCGTTCCATTAATACTTCAGTTTATTCATATGATAGCCTTTCCAATAACAACCCCAAATCAGAAAAATAGTTTTATTAATCTTGGTAACAAACCAAGTGTCATTTTTACTTTCTTGTGTGTGAAGTTTGTAGCAAAAGATATATTGTAATCGTCAAAAAGTTCGCACTCAATATTTAAAACATGGAGATTCGAAAATCTCCATTTCTCAAGATATCCTTGATTATGGAAAATGTGTCTTTATGATTATGTTTGTATATCTCTCAGCACAATAGCTCAAAACTATTTGAGCCAAATAGAGGAAATTTGGTAATCAAATTTGTAAGCTTTTATCAAATTTTGAGTGAAATCCATTCTGGATAAGTTTGTGCATGATTATTAAAAAACAAGTCAACTCAATAGATACAAAACAAAAAGTAGACAGATAAAATTTAGTATAAAGTTTCAATATTTAAATATAAATCTCAATCACATTTGTCAAAAAACTGACAGCCTGTCTGTCGGCACCTACGCATGCAATCAAATATCAACAACAATATCTCAAAAATACAATAATTTAAATAAATGAAATTTCATATTTGATTTTGTAATTACTATTCTTATTATATATTAAATTCGTACTTTAATTTAATAATTTTTTGTTAAGAAAAGGCTTTCAAAATACAAAATCAATTTTCTTGTCCTTGTGTATTCAACATGCGTTAGACATCGCCAAAATATCTTGCAAGATCACATGATATGTTCAATAAAAATGTAAGGTTACAAAGATTCATACTTCGAACTATCATTTACCAGTTCTATGTAAGGTATTCATTTTCTAATCTGAAGTATGTGTGAGAAGGAGGGATAAAAGTTTTATTTTAGAACATAGGAGACAGTTTTGGACAGACCATTCCCACTTGTTTAGTGAGAGCAACACTGTCTTTCTCAGGCTGAATGGCGCTGGCGACTTATGCATTTTACGTTGAGATGGCGACATGGTATGTTTTCATATTACAACCAACGAAAATTTTCCGCCCACTAGCACAATCTCAGCTAATACATTAAGTAAAGACAAGCAGCATAATTATTTTATTTTGTAGCTCCTTATTAAATATATTTTGAAATTATTCATTCATACTTTTAAAATTTGATCTGCTATGATGAATAATTTAGTACTAATTAAAAAACCACATATTTCCACATATAAATTATTTATTTATTTTTATCAATTGGGGGCATATGTGATTTGAGATATGGTTTTATTTAAGTACATACGCAGATTCGAAATGTCAGAAATTTAGTCTCGAGTGTTTTGGGCGCTTTCTGTAATTTCAATTAATTTAAAAATATTGATCAATCGTAGTTATAATTGTTAATTAATTTCAAAATATGCTTCATTTTACATATAACTCATTGTTTTCAACAATAACTACATATTTATTATTATCATTCCGTCTTCTGTCCATTCAACATCCTTTGAGCTTTTTCCTGAACCAATCTGGATTCCTCATACGATTTCTTTTAAGATAAGTTGACCTACATCCATTATGGGGCCTATATCATCAGGTGGTTTCATTTTAACGAACATAAAATCCTTTAAGGCAGTAACATCAAATATTACATTATTAGTTTAAATAGAAATAATAAATGCATAGATGTTTGAGTATTGTTGTGAAAATTTCTGCTTTTCCTTTAAAATCTGTTGAGTATTTTATAATGAGATAATTAGTAGTCAAATCCAGTGTAGCGGTAATTGATTAGTTTATCGCAGAATTTAATGTGATCATTAGTGTCAATTTAATTTATGAGACGACATCTATTTAACACGTTGTTGCTGAAAAACGAAGTGTGTGTCAATGATAATGTATTTGTTCTTAAACTTAAAAACATTTCTATCTTAAATCATTGCTCATTGTAAAGAATATACCGAAGCTTTGTTGCGCTGATTTCTTTCAAGTTAAAAAAATAGAACAAAACAATGCAAAAACTGTCAGGATATATAAAAATTTTAATAAATGCTTTTCATAACTTTTTACAGTTTAATGATGGTGACAAAGAAATATAAATTATTTAAATGGCTAGGCAATTTTTTATCGATATGTTTCTGTTTACAGTGCTGCTTTCCCACATAAGAAAGACGGAAAAAAAACTTGTTCAAGGTCAGGATCTGTTTGCTAGATTTTCATCATAAGTATGGTGACATTACGATACGATCTTTTCATGAGAATAATGGCTTCAAAATCAAAATTTTATGCTCTGTTTACAAGTCTATTTCTGAGAGAAATTTGTGCTACAAATATTTATATTACAAAGATGAGTAAAGATTTTTTTTCTTTTAAACAATAAAGATATTTAGAATTTCTCAACTAAATACTTTCATAACCAGAATATTTGCTTTACTTGAGAAAAAGAAAGGATTATCAATAAAAATCATAGAAGAGTTTAAGGAAAAGCATTGTTATACTATTTCAAAAGTCGTATATTAGCTTTTAAAATTTATTTTTAGGCTTTGTGAAATCTAGTGCAATGCTGTTTCTGTGCTCTTAATATGTAAAATGTAAGTTAGAAATACAATGCTTTTTAAATTAATTCAGTTGAAAAAAGATTCTTTTAAATAAGCGAAATATAAAAAAATTGCAGTTCATTTTTTCGCATGATTTTTAAAAACTTTTCATTGAAAAGCTTTTGAATAAGCTAAGTGATTTTCTAAAACATTGATTGTATTAAGTTTCTATAATTCGTTATTTGGTACACTAAGGGTATAAAAGGAAAGTATTGTAATCGATGATATTTCAAATATTTATTATATAATCGTATTCGACGACATTATAAGTTCTTTAATATGCTATTATTGAGCTTCATACAGAAGTTTTTTTTAAACTGTAATTTTAATTTTAATTTATTAAAAATTAAATGATTTTCCTTCTGTAATTCCAAAAACACTTTTCCAAAAAAAGCCAATTCATTCATTATTTTAAAATTTTAGAAAGCACCTTTTTATATACATCAGTTTAATTACGGCTTTTTCTGAATTTTGGTTTTTGAATGTTTTTTAATTGCGCAGTGGACAGGAATCAGAAAGTGAAATTCCACTATTTCGAAAGAAAGCACGCAATTTGAAACAGATTACCCTCACATTTATATTTTTAACTGCACTGAGATGCCATGCGATTAAACTCCATAAGTAAAATTCATACACAAATGAAATACACCAGGCATAAAGCATGAAAAAAAAAACCATGATTTGAACGTTTGTAGCGATTTGGTAGTTAAAAATTGGTATCCTGGTGGAAATCAGAAACATCAAGCTATACAAAAGAGGTTTAATTGAAATCTAATACAGCCAATACTTTACGTGAACTGCTCCTCACTAAACGAAGTCCCCCTCCAAGTTCGGGGGCACATCAAAATAAGGATGAGGTGCTTCCAGCATGATGGTTGGGTCTCGTCACCCTGGAAAGTACAGGAAAAGTTGAAGGTCTGGCTCATTCCATCGATAGCGGGACGTATTTCCTTAGGGAAATTTTGTAGCGTGGCCGGTGATGACCTTAAGGAGTCAATCACAGTTCCCGCCTGTGTTAATGATGCGACGGTCCGGTTATTCAGTATGTGTTGTTATACGTGCGCCTTCGGGCTTGTCGGAGAGTCAGTGATATGAGTTCTCACTAAAGGAATCGAAGGTACGCAAAAATCGTGAAGAGAAAGACGTGCTCTGGACTTAATTTTTTTTCTTTGCTTTCCCATTTACAAAATTAATAGGATGTAATATCATTGTCAAATAATTTGAGTTTGAGATTTTGGCGAATCTCCAGGTTTTAAACATTCCACGTACTAAATCTTTATTTCTGCCTACCTTTAAGCACAATATTCAAAACTATTTGAGCTAAAAGGCTGAAATTCGGTACATGGAATTACCCTCAAATTTTCATATTTCCAACACATTTTTAAAGACATTCATTCAGATTAAGTATGAGTGACTCTATAATTGCGATGTTTTAAAAGTTACGTTGATAAAATTTGGTTCATAGATTTTGTATCTAAAATGTAGATTCAAATTTTGATCTAAATCTGCCTAACGGTTGACGTCTGTCAGCCTGAACTTTCACCTGTATGTAAAAGCCATGACTCATTCAAGCAATAGCTTAAATAAATGAAATTCTGTATGTTTCTTCTGACTACAACTCTAGTTTCGTGTCCGATTTTGGCATAAGTCTACCATCAAAAAGGCTTTTAAAATACATATTCTCCTACTAGATTCAGTAAAAATGCTAGTATGACGTCTCAAATTCTATATTTCACTTATTCGATGCAAGGTAATAGCATACACAAAATATCCAATTTTATGTGGAAGAACGATTGAAATTCTTTTATTGGAGAATATGCGAGCAGATTTTGGAGAGACCACATCCACTAGTTTCGTTATATCTCATTTATTTGTATTACGCCAAACTGACATTATTCTGTGTCTCTTTGAAAGTTGCGCTAGATAGCATAATACAATTTTTTATGTCAGTCTATGTGAGATAACTTATTATTATTTTGATCCCTAGAAACAAGCCGCATCAGAAAAATATTATAATAAATATAAGTGATTAAACATTACTAAACATTTTATTTTGTTCCCATAAGAATAATTTAATTTATATTTTAATTGATAAACATCGATCCATTTTCAGAGCTCTGATATCTTTCTATTGTTCATTATTTTTCAACCTTTAATTGCATTTTGAATTTTTCATCTGCGTACAATAGTATCAAAATGTTTGTAATAAAGCGGAAAGTTAAATTGGTGTATTTTTTCATGATAGTATCATAGAAGCTTGATAAAAATATAATTATATAAGGAATCATTTGCTGTAAAAAATAAAATGTTTTTGACTAATTAAAATAACATTTATATTACCATTTTATCTCTAGTTAGGCTACTTATTTTACTATAAAAAAGGGAAACGATCATGTTAACTGAGTACGGCAGTGTAAATTTTTGAAATAATTACTAAGAAATATAACTTATTTCAAAGATAAGCATTGTATGAAATGTAAATATTCCCTAATCGAATGATACGAATTATTTTGTAGTTTGTATTTCATTTGTTTTTTTTAATTTTAACTATTTTAATTCTTCTTTTTTAAATGGATTGCAATACTTTAAACATTCACTTCATCTCGCATCGAATTTGCAATGAAAGCTCGTTAAATTCCAGCAAAATTTAATTAATATAAACTAATACCTTTCAATATTGACGATACTTTATTCTCCGCGAAATAAGATATAGTTTATAATAACAACAACAAAAATAAAAGGTTTACTTCTTTATTCTGTTTTAATAATTGCTGATTCTTTTTATGAAGCAATTTCTCCTCTGTTTCTATGTGAAAGACAGGGGAAGCTAATTAAAAATTATTGTTCTGTCAATCATGGAATTATGTGTTAAGCATATTTCTTCCGGAATTCAGCATCTGCAACTACATGTATAAGACAACATCCATAAAATATTTTATTTGTCAGTTATCTTAAGTATGTGACTATGTTTAGGGTAAATGTTTTGAAGAAATCTCTGAAATAGCTACATTTTTGAATTTTAGCGTAGAAAATATCTCTTCAACCACAATGTACGGGTTAAGTGATAACAGTTTTTTCAAAATAGGGGAAAAAGGGCTATTGATTGGCTAAAAACAAGTAAAAACCAAGAATATTCTAGTTAAGAGTTATCAAAGGATTTGCTAAAAATTTTATAGAAAGCTTAAGAAATAATATTATCTTGTCACTGAACTCAAAAAGTTGTGTTTCCATCCATTCTTTATATATTATATTCCGAATGATAAGTAACATAAAATTTTCAATATTTTCCACATTATAAAGAATTAAAACTACCTATAAAATATTTCTAAATGAAATTACATTTATATTTTTAGTTCAGGAACTACAAAACACATTGTGAAATTATTATACCAACTTTGAAAAAAAAAATCGATTATAATTTATAAGGTTTCCGTAAGAAACGTTATTGAAAATTACAATTCGAAAAATCAGTCTCTAAATACTGGGTGATCCAAAAGTCAGGACGAAATTTAAAAATGAATAATTGGAAAACGAATAAAGATAAAAAGATGCGGTTTGCACTAAACGGATGGAAAAGAAGTTGGGTTTTGTACGGTAAAGAAACAAAAATAGTTCTGTTGGTGACCAACAGATAGCGCTTTATTTTTTATTTCACCAAAAGATGATTTACAAATGAAAAAATTTTGGCAACTTTCAAGTCAACTTAATTACAGTTAATTAGTTAAGTGTTCAATGTGCTGTCCATCATTAAGAAATGCAGCGGTGAGATGAGTCACCATTCCTGTCAAAGCATTTTGTAGCATTTCTTGTGATATGGCAGACACATTTTGGCGGATGACATCTTTCAGTGCTGCTGTAATGCCGGTTGATCGCAGAACACTTCCGACTTCAAGAATCCCCACAGCCAAAAGTCACAGAGTATCAGATCGGGAGATGTTGGAGGCCATATGTAATTGAAGTATCGACTGATGATGCGACCTTATTCATATGTTGAGAGTAACAGGCATTGCACAGGCATATCAATATGAGATGATGCTCCATTTTGTATAAAGATGACTTTTTGGAATGCCTGCCATGATTGCAGTTCGGGAATAATATTGTTCTGTAACAGTGCTGCATATTGCTGACCAGTGACGGAAACTGTTTTAAAACCCGTCAGTGTGACTTCCCCGAAAAAGGAACCAATTATGAAACCAGTTGTGAAGCCACACCAGACTATGACTTTAGGCTGTTGCAAGGGTTCCTCAACAAATGCATGTGGATTTTCTGTGGTCCAAACTGGACATCTGTAGGTGTTATTAGCGCCAGAGAGAGTGAAATGCGTTTCATCTGTACAAAGCACAGTGTGACGCCAGTCGTGCTGCTCTTCCATCTTATTGAATACCAAATTCTCAAAATCTTGGTGAGAGTCGAAGTCAGGATGTTTCAGTTCGTTGTTATGTTGCAACTTGTAGGGATACCGGTTCAGAGTTATTCGCAGTGCTCTCCAAACCCTTCCGTCGTCACTTCTGTCTGCCACGAAACTTCTCGAGCACTGAACTCCCCATGTGCAGAAACCACCGACGTGGATTGAACCTTCTGCTCCACTGTTGTGGTAACAGCAGTTGCTGAGAGCTGTCCACTTCTTGGCCTGACGTCAAAGAATCTGTAGTTTCAAATTTCTATATCATTTTGTTAAATGCAGAAGACGTTATTGGTCCTTTGCATGTAGCGATAAGCTCGCGATACCGCAGTGGCCCTTTCCAAATTCTAATAATACAGTTTAACTAAGAGGGCTTTCTCAACTATGGGTAGCATTTCAATGCCTATAAACTTCGACAACCACTACTTGCTGAAGTTACTCCTTTTTTATATCGTTTGTTAATTATGATAATTCTACATTAGAAATCCGACAGCGCGATCTGTTGATCGCCAAAAGAACTATTTTTGTTACGTTGCTAAATAAAAACTGTCTTCTTTTCCATCCGTTTAGTGCAAACCGTGTTTTTCAATCTTTATTCGTTTTCGAATTATTCCTTTTAAAAGTTCGTCCTGACTTTTGGATCACCTTGTATTTGAAATAGTATCAAAACGTATGCAGATGGAAAAATAAATTTAATTTCCCAAAAGTTAAGATTAGAAACAAATTCTATCGGTTTTATAAAGAGACCTATTCAAACATTAAAAATGTTGAATAAAAATCTTTCATAATTTTGGCAAAAATATCGAATTTTCAAAACAGTCGTCCATTTTACACAGTTATATTTACAATTATCCTTTAATTCATTAAAGTTACATAATTATTTAACTACTACAGTAGAGACAATAACAATAATTTAGGAAATTTTTTATCGATACAACAATTTAAGTTGCAAAATATTCATCTATAGGAAATTTTAAACTCAATTATTTTTTATAATATAAATAAAAGTAATTGGACATTATATGTACGTTCCGGATCTCTTCATTAACAACAAGGAAGATTGAACTAAATTACATGCATTTATTATTTAAGACGAGAAAGAATGTTTCCAAATTTTATAAGTGCAAAAGTTAATAAAAAATATACAAATAATTAAAATTCAGTGATATTTCAATTTCATTATTCAAAATTTTAATACTTTTCTCACAATAATTTTGGAACAAATTTTTTTCCAACAATAAACATTATCTTGCAATCTTATTTAATATGTAGATATTGATGGGTTTTTAAAAATCTTCTAAATGTTTAAATGATATTAATAAAAAATGCTGTTGCAGACGATATTATTAAATAAAAAAATGTCGATGCAAACGTATTATATAATTAAAAAATATAGGTGCAGACGATATTATAAAATTTAAAAATGTTGGTGCAGAAGATAAAATGTTATTGCTTATTATAATATTTTCTACAAAAATAACTTTTATATTAAAATATTAAAGTATTATAATCCCAAATACTCCGAATGAATCAAATTCCACTATCTTAAGTTCACAGATACTTTCTGAATTTAGAACAGCGTTTCTTTATTAGAAATCTTGGAATACTTCTACGTTGTATTCCAAATTTAATGGCCAAATAATTTTTGTGGAAATAATTAAAGAGCAGTCATACTTCGTTGAAGTTCTTTAGAAATTCTGAAGCAATTCTGTTATTTGCGGTAAGTAATTTTTATCAAATCGAGCTTATCAACCATAATTCTGCAGAAGTAAAACTATAAAAATAACGAATTACTTATTTAGCTCAACAATAGCATCTTAAATTACTTTCATTTCTACAAAATGCCTGAAACATTTGATTGAAACTTCCTGCGATTCTTTTTACATTTTCGTTAACAATAATAGGATTCTGTCATCATTTTTTGACATCTTTTTTTAGAGTATTTAAAAAGCTGGCATTGTGGTTGAAAGTAAAACGTATTTCTGTATATATATATTTCATCAGAAGCTTACATCCACGGAAGTTTGGTTAAAACGAGGGAATATATAGTATTTGTCAAAGAAAATTGTACTTTTTTCATTATCTGGCCGCAAATATCGCTATTGTGAACCAAACGCGAGACAAGTCGCCAAGCGAAGCGAACTACAAAACAAAACAAATAGAGCGCATGGCGCCTACATTATTTGGGCTACAATTCTACATTATTTGGCGATTTCTCACTGCGCCAGGCTAACGAAAAAGTACCAACTATATAAAGCCAGTTTTAATTCTCTATATATGACAGTTTTGGTTATGAATGGTATACGTAAATATGATTATGGAAATTCAATTAAACAAGAGAAAAGTCGTTACTACTTATATATAACAGAAACTAAGAATTATTAAATTCATGTATAATATATGAATATACATACATACATGAATATACATACATACATGAATATACATACATACATGAATATACATACATACATGAATATACATACATGTGTATTCATGTACAATACACTTCTACCTGCATTAGGCAGAGTATATGGCCTAATGCAGCGGAAGGGTAGACCTGATTGCAAAAACGCCTGATTGGCCGGAATTCTATGAACTCATTTCTTTACCCATTATTGCCAGAAAACAAAGTTTTTTACGCTTAAAATCACTGTTATAATATGCATGTTCTCACTTCTTATTGAGTAGTAAGCCCTCCATTTATCTGACGCCATGCAGAAAGTGGCCGCAGCTCATTGAATCACAGAAGCAGTTGTCGGTAATCTGTTCAGTTAAAATAGGAGACTCTGTACTGATAGTTTATATATTTTTAATAACTGCCCAACACGCTTCAAGAATTTTTAAGATAAAAAGTAAGTTAAAGGATATAAACTATTCGGTTTTTAGTGTAAATTATGTAATGCTTAACTTAAATGTAGGAAACAAAATATTAACGTAAATAGTGAGCCTGAATCTTTTGAAAATTGATTCAAGCTGATTTTATATTACACTGTTAAATGATTACTCAGATATGAAACAGTAACCCTAAGATAAAACTTATAATATTTAGCTTCTGAAAAACTAGACCGGATATTACGGAAGTCGGATAGTCGCGAACCGGATTCTTGGAAGTGTGCTGTTTTTCTAAAATTTGATACGTCTTATGATTTACTTCATCGTAAAGTGAAAGTATAAGAATACGAATTTTAGAACAATTACATTATTATACTTAGATTGATGTGATCCAAAAGATGCATTATCTGTAAAGTTTGTAAAGATCTTATTCGATAATTCTTTCTGTAGATTTTTCTTATTTTATTTCTGAACTGACAAGGTGACAGGTGGAAAAAATCTGTTCAATAAGCTTTATTTTGAAAATTTTATTAAATTCGAAAAACAGTGTAAATAAATAGAAATGGCATCATTAAAAAATTGATTTTTAAAATCATGGAAAAATGGTTTTTGTGTAATAATGTGATCCAAAGTTAATGAGGAAAAAAACGCTTGAATTCTGATTAATTTTTAATTAAAAATCCTATTATCAATTATGGAACACTATTTTATAACGAGTGTTTACTTCTCAAGAAGTGAATATTTATACCTCAAGAATCAGTTTTAAGTATTACCTAACTAGTCTCCAAATAGTAATTATATCCTTAATTTGGATAACTCTAGGTCCAAAAAATCTGCACTGTATAGCGTTTTATGTGATTTTAAATTATGCATATCGCATTTTATAATAGTAATAAGATAACTTTTAAACTGATTTTTGTGTTGCAATATTTTAGTGAATTTCTTGCTTCATAATTTTGGTCACTTTATAATTAATAAAATATTTTGAAAAAATTAGCTTTTAGGGGCCTTTTCTCAGACCAAATTATGTATGTACTAGATGTGATAATTTTGGATCAAACGTTCAAGTCTGTGGAACTCCAATACACGTGCATTTAATTTTATTTTTAGTTCAGAATTACCCTATTTTATTAGTATTTCTAAAATAATGTCGAGTATTAATTTTTTTCACCCAACTCTCAAGATCAAAGGCGAATAAAAAATTCCTTTTTTAAAAATGAAAGTTTATTTTCATGGCTCATAAGGCATGGCATTCAGCAAGCTACGACAAGAATGAAATTAGCATTTTATTTTTTTCCAGTGTCGAACTGTCGCAGCCGTCACCAAATGGTCACCTTTGTGATTTTGCTCTATTTATCGCTTATTTAGGCATCATTATTTATGTATACAGTTTAGTTTTTGTTTACAAAGAAACAGTCCGTGATCCGCATTTTAATAGGTCGTGGAGTACGGTCGAAACGAATTTCAATGCCTCATTTAGTGCTGTCTCATCAGAATAAAAAGTTTGATTTGTAGGAAAATTCAAATTCAAAATGTTTTGCTAATGTAGAATGGTAAGTCAAAAAGAACTTTAAGTAATATGAATAATTAAAATCATAAATTATATTCATATATTAGATATCAATCAAGATTTTAATAATAAAAAGTTTGTAATAATAAATTTTTATTGGTTTTTGTAACTACTACAAAAATTCTTTTTAATTATTATTGTTTTTTTTGTTAGAGTATAGTTTTTATACACGGAATTCATAAAGTAATTATGTATAAATATTCACAAATAATTCATGTTATAAATAAAGTGATGGTATTAAAACGATTCATAAAGTGATTAGGTATAAAATAGAACTGTTTATTAAATAAATCAATGTAGTAATAAAATTCTTTACTAATATCAAATACACTTAGAATAAATGCAGAATAAACGTTTTAAAATTTAAAGTTGGTTATAAAGTATAATTATTCAGTTTCTAAATATATTCTTGTAGATTCTATTTGCTTTTTAAACTTATGTCTCATATTATCATCATCATTATTAATAATAATTTGAACTGATATTCGAAATTAGCTTTGCAAAGAACGATTGATTTTCATATTTAATGAGATAGTATGTGAGATTTCATATTTAATGAGATTTAACTCGAAAAAATTAATATAAGTGTGAATAATATTTATAAGGAGCTGTATAGAGTGCAATTTGGTTTTGAAAGTAAGATGTTTCCATTTTTAAAAAATAAGTTTATTTGAAAATAGAAAGTTTATTTCGAAAAAAAAAATTAATCATACATAACAAGAAACGTCGTAAAAAATATCCTAAACTACTGTTGTGATATTTTCCTTTCCAAAATTAATCCGTTCAAAACTTCATTTGGAGAATTGATTCTTATAAGATGTATAATTTTTAAAATATGAAACAGACATTTTTTGTATTCAATTCAAAATAGAAAATAATTTTTATTATTCTCCTATAGGCAACTAATTTGCTCATAAAATTGCAAGAAATAGATGCTTAAAAAATAATTTTACTGCAATTTGTAGCTTGACTTGTTGTTGCATATAACTTAATTTCAGCAGGAAATTTAAACTTTTCCTTATGTGCCAAGCAATATTAAACGGAAATATCCGAAAAGGGCCTAAAATGACTTTTGTTTTGTCTTTCTGTATTTTTTTTGTAAAGGTCAAATGGCTGGCTACACGCCTATGCCGAGCTATTTCCGGGGCAGTAAAAAAAAAAATACCTCTCAAAACTTCCGGAATCAAACAATAAGCACAGCGTGGTCCAATAATAAAAACTGAAGACAACCGAAAATAGAGATGTCAATAAAAAAAAGTCGTTCTCAACAGGAAAAACCGATAACAAAATTCTTTGTTTTCCTATGAGTTTTACACCGGAAGTGAAAAAGAAAGTATATTTGTTTTTCAGTCATCCTGATACACATAAGCTCGAAGTTCGTCACAAATGCAAATTCAGTATCAAAGAGTAAGACATCTGTTCGTCGTTGCACAGGGTCAGGCAATATATATTTAGCACACACTTTAAAAACAAAATACTGAGTCTTCTCGAAAATTTTGCTTGGAGACCTTGACTGTCAATTTAATGTGCATTGTCAATTCGCAGAAGATTGTCGATCGAATGTTATTTTAGATATAGGGGTAGTTCTCGCATTATTATGCTCACTTTAATTTGTTTCAAAAGTAAAATATGCTTATTTTTATAAGGATAACTAATTGGTTTTTGGCGTTAAATTACATATATTCGCATGATTAGTAAATTGTTTTTAATTGTACGATTATATATTTAAAGATGTCTTATTTTTCCTTCATCTAAATTAATTTAATTAATTTCTGATTTATCAAATTAGGTATATTACAATTCTGATGAGAGTAATTTATCATTTATCGCTAAAAAGAAGTAGAAATAAAATTATGTTTAATTAACTTTATTTACATAAATAAAAGTGATGCTTAAATGTAGTCTGTATCCTATTGAAACTCAATTTGAGCATTTGATTTTCTTTTCAGAAATTTGTTAACAAATACTGTTAAAGTGCAAAAAAATGCTACTGAAAACTTTTTTATAATTAATCAAAGAGTTAATATATTTCTTAAATACAATAATAAATTTGTATGAAGGTTATTAAAATTATATAGTAACTGAATAAAGTTCAAATTAAAAAAAACAGTTGTAACAGTAAAAAATACAAACAGTTCAAATAAAAACAGTTATCTTTTAAAGAAATATTTAAAAAAGAATAAAAGCAATATAATCAGAAAAAATATTAAAATGACAAAAAAATCAGCTTAATGGTTTGAAAATGAAAGTTCTGGCATCCGAATTAAAACCTCAATAATTATAATATAAAACGTGGAAACAATACAGAAATACAAAACCATTGAAATTTAAATATAATTATTAATCATATTCTCGACATTGTCATATAATTTTTTTAAAAATTCTCACAACTAAGACAACTAAGCTTTATAAACTCTAGTGAGTTCGTTATTCGACAAAGTTATATTTTTTCACTTGATAGCATATCGTTCACTTCTTTAAAACTTGCATCTGCTTTTCTTTTCAACGTTTTTAGTTTTAGCTCGCTTTATGAAGAACAGGGTTAGTGCATTCATTCATAAGAAGAACTTTATTGTCTATTGTATGAATAATGTAGCAGTTCATTGAATCTTTGTTGTTTGGAAAACTATTTTTTAAGAAAGGTAAATCAAAGAAAGAAGATAAGGCTAAACCTTACTTCCATGGTCACGCATATTTCTGATATACAAATGACAGATTCGTTCTATTAATACCTCGAATTCAAAATTTAAATGAACAATTCGTCTAAAAGAGCAGCAAGAATGGCTAAAGTTGTGCTCCCTGTTGTAGAAATATATTTTTTTAAAAATCTTTCTTTTTTCTCACATACGCGGGGACGTTGAAAAGTTATAAATTATATACAACATATAAAAAATTTACTCTTTCTCCTTTTTATAAACAATTTGGTGCTATCTGCATTTCTTTGAGAAATTACGAGATTGAAAACAATATAGAGCAACTAATATTCTCATTTTAATTCAAAATAAAGTTGCAGTCTGTAAATTTTTTCTCTATTATATAATATTTTTTCATGCAAAAATAGCATTTTCTTCTTTTTGTCATTGGATGATAGGGAGTTACTTGATCCATGGCATTTGAGGTATGTTCAATTATTCGTACTGATGAAAACTTCTTTCTGTTGATGTAAGCATTTACATTGTACTTGATGGTAATATAGTGCCGAACGAAGAGAAGTAAAGTTTTATTTAACACCAAATTAACAGCAAAAGAATTTTAAACCAAATTATTTATTAATTCTAATTTTAGATACACCTTTTGTAGTCACATTCATGAATAGCTTTCCAGTTTCTTTACCTTCTTCAAGCTACGGAAATTTTTCATCTTTCAGATAGTAATCATTTGAATACCAAAACAAAACACGAAAGTTTAATAACAAAAGGCGATATCAGAATAAATTGAAAATGCAAAGAGTGTACGTAGATCTACCAGTTTGAAAATCAAAACTGAATAAATTGCAATTTTGGTGACCCAGTTTTTTTCATGATCAGTAATAAGTCACATGCTCAACGGTTTGGGTTAGTCTGACTATCAATTATAAAAGTGCAATATTTTCATATGGTCAATTGTAAGTAACGTTGTCCAAAGAGAAAGCTAGAGCTGGAATTAGAATCCAAGATAAAGTATGCAGCATTAAAAATAATTTATTTGAAGATGCTCTTAGAAAGTAAAAACTGAGCAACATGAAATTACATTATTAAGCATCTTTTAACAATTTTAAGAAAGTTTCATTTAATTTGTTAATTTTTTTACATTTCTGTTACAATTGCATGTAAGATTGTCCAGAGCAAAATCTGGAGATGCGATTAAATATGCTTAGTAATGACATGATTACACATAATTATAAAGATCTTCGTCTCAATTATAATCTAAAGAAAATTATGTATTTTGGTTAATATTATTTATTTTCAAAAACTTTTTATGTCTTATTTGATTTAATTGCAAAAGTCCTCAATTTGATAATTACGAATATCTATATAATTTAAACATATTAGGAAGTGTTCATGTGATTTAATTATTTATAATTATTTAATTAATTATTTTTTGTATCTTTTTTATTCTTTGTATACTTATTTATATGGATAAATGAATACTGAACATAGATGGCGCAGTATGCTCCAACTCTTAAGTATGCTTGGAATATGAGGGGAGAGCTCTTGAGATATTTTTTTGTAAACAACTAGATCCGGTGTTGTTGAAACTGGTGCAGGCAGGCACCCGCTCGCTCTTCGTTAGCGGCACTTTCTATATTTCAATATATATATTATGTGCTTCCTTGTATATCTGTGATCGTCTTCCATGTTTTGTATATATATATATATATATATTTGTGTATGTGTGTGAAAATAAACAAGAAAAAGTAAAGAAGAATTTCTACTTGGATTAAATACACACACACCCAGCGCTATACAGGAAGTCAAAAAAAAAAAATCAGCACCTCAATTTCAATCACCGACTCGATTTCATAATTATTTTCTTTTCCATTAAAAGCTGATGATCTATAGATTTATCAGCTGCCGCTTGTTTCCCAACTTCCCTCCTTTTTTGAGATAAATGATATTACTTTACTATGCATTCTGTTCGAGAAGAAAAATACGATAGAACTCCCCAATTGCACTAATACATAGATTTCGCCATTTTTTTTCATTTTATAGCCTTTTTATTTCATTCTGGTTTTGGATGCATCATAAATAGTCGGCTTCCTTCTCTATTCCAAATTTCCTAGTGAAATCTCAAAAACACTATTTCACTATACATTCTGTATGCCGATAGATACACGGTAGAAATCCTAGCTCCAATATCTGTACAGAATTTTGCATCTATCGAATGTTCACGGTATTTAGATAAGGCATAAAAATTCATTTCTTCTCCTTTCTTCCCTACTTTCGAGAAATATTGAACATTATTTCTTAACGCAACTCTCATCTTCAACAATTCAACTGATTTCATCACTTTGCATGCACACTCTATGTAAATTGTGCAAATATAATTTACAACAGTATTTACATTCGGTGCAAGTAGATACTTTCCAAAACTGAATGACATCATTGAATCAATGTTATTATTATGAAGGAGAAACATCAGGTCACCACGGTTGGCTGGTTGATTTTGAATTTCAAATTTTATTACTTATGAATAGGAATAAAACAAAAGTAATTCAAGAATGATAGGATCTAGAACCAATTATTCTATTATACTTACCTATTTACATAAGTTATTTAAAATTTGAATTTTACTTATAAAAATTTTGGATTTCTCTTTATGGGTTTAATATTTAGTTGATTAAACCCCTTTGTTTAATTAACTGATGATAAACTTTATCGAATGAAGTTATACCTCAATAAATGAGGAATTTAGTATATGAAACATGAAGTATTAGTATTTCTATTGTAGAATGCTGATAAAATAAAAATGTCTGCATAATTTTATATAGCAATATCCGCATAAATTACAAAATGATTACACAGGTTTAAAATAAAAATGCCTGCAATACTTAAAATCGCAATTTTCCCTAGAATTTCGAAATATTTATATCGAGTTTATCAAAAGGATTTCCTTATATTTTCAAACTGTTTTGTATGTTTGCGTATGGCAGTTAAACTGAAGTTAAAGCTATTTAATAATCTCTGTCTGTTCAATTGAATGTTTTTAAAAATGCACTTTTTCAATCAATTTCCTGCGAAAAAAAATCACAGGTCAGTTGTTATCATGTATTTTCTTCCATTGTTTTCTTCACTTCTATTGTATCGATTAAATTATATGCTGAAAACTATTTCTTATTATTTTGAGATTTTTTTTCTGTGTGCGCGCGAGCATGTTTTTGCATAGAAATTGAATTTTATTGAAAAATATTTTATGTTGAAATTAACTAGCAAAAATTGTATTCACGTCCTAAGGAATGCATACTTCTTATTGTGTGAAAAATTCTGATTTTTCTCCCCAGAAAAACTCTTAAATGATCTATTTTTATAGTTTTTATACTTTGTTTTGCCTAGGTTTTACATTCGTCTAATGCACTCGTCAGAAGAAACAATAAATCACAAGAGGAGCCTCGCCTATCTTTGGATTGGTGAACGGATGAAGATACCCCCGTGTATATGATTAATGCTATTCTAGGACGAAAAATATTTATATTCTGCTAAAGGTAAATGTTTCTTATTTTTATATTGAATGAATTATTTTAGCATTTGATTCTCAGACAATATTTTCAGACTGGTGTTAATACTTTTATTTAGACGTAAACAATATGTTACATACACATTATAAAGAATACGGTGAATTTTGAAGTACATAAAATGTTAACAAAAATAACGAATAGATGTTGCATTTAATATTAATGTGCTTTGTCAGAGGAATAATTTCGGAAAATGCGAGTAAGAGTTTTTTGAAAAACTAATTCATAGGTTTCAAAAATGAAGAAATTGAGAACGAAATTATGGTTCTGCGAAACATTTTAAGAGATTTTCGAGAGTTCATAGAAATGCAATCCGTACTTGCCATTATGACGGATTGTATTTCTAAACCGACTTATTTTGTCTTAATCCTTATGGGTAGTAAAATTAATGTGGATTATTTATTTTTAATCCAATGATATGATATTCAACGAATTCGAGAAAGAAAAGAATTTCTAAAAGGAATTGTTATAAATACCTGAAATACAAATGTTTTTTTAATAAAAAAAAACTCTTAAGAAAAACTGATCTTAAATTATTTTATGCAGACTGAGAGTGTATTTATCTAAGAAATTAAATTATTGTAATTAAAAATAATATAATGAATAAGAAATTCTACAGATATATATTTGTTATTTGGGAATCAAAATAATATTTTTATAAAATCTTAATTGATAAAACAGAAAAAATAATTTGATTGAACAATATTTAAAACTTTGATCTGAAGAATCAAAAGATCTACATGATCTGCAAATATACTGCATTTAAAACATAACTTTTTTTACTTCTTTGTATTGTAGGAGTACTATAATAACACAATAAATAATCTATAATGCTATAAATAAACAAAAAAAATTCGAATTTGAGATGTTGACGGAGCCTCAGCGATGTGTTTCTAACATATCCGAGTCAAAAAGATAGATTTTTAACATTATACTTCTCTGTTTGTTTGTAAGTATGATAAATGAAACATGATTTTAACTAAATAACGGAATCTGATATGAAGTCATTGTAATGATTTCTTTCTTTCTTTCAAATTTTAAACGAAATCCGTAAGCAAAAAAATTTGTGTCTTCTTAATTTAAACAACTACAACAACAAATACAAAATTAGTAACTTTGAGTAACTTCTAATATAATTTGCGAGTTATACTATAACTATATGAATAACTACTTCTAACAATAATTGTATTTCATTTCTAATATGATGTGTTAACTATACTATAACTATCTGAGTACCTACTACGAACAATTACTTTGATCTAAATAACGCTGAGATATTTTGATCAAATTCGAAATTCACAATTTTATCATCTGAATTGTACATTTGTGTCAAACACCTAATTATCTTTATGTTTACATATTTCATGTGTGTAAATATGGTATCTGGATTTGCATATTTCTCACGTGTGTAAATATGGTATCTGGAAACGCAAAAAATTTCATGTGTATTTATATCGTTGAAATTGTAATTTTGTGTTCATTTTTGGTTTCAATAGATAAAAAAAAAGATTTCAAGCAAACTCGCCTTTCTTTACTATAGTAAGTGGGAGTCGTCTCCCCAAAACTATCTCAAATACTCTCTAATAAAGTTTCCATGCCACTGAATGCCTTGATTGACATTGATATGCAGTAATTACGAAATATTAGTATTTGTCTCGAATTTAGCATTTTTTCTGAATGTATCGAATCATTTTTAGTGGATTTTAGGGGATAATCCTTGGCAAACAGCTAGTAAATCCAAAAATCGAATTTATGCTTCAGATACCTTTTTTTCAATCCACTTAACAAAGATTTGTCACAACATTGCAATTGTAGTCAAAAAATCACCTCCCAAATTTGATATATTCAAGTCATTTTGTCCTCGCGTTTACATGTTTCTGAAAGTATAGAACGACGTATTGTGAACCCTTTGCTAGTTTTGTCTCCCACTCAGACAAACGCCCACACTGTAGATGTTATATCTGTGTACCGAATCTTATCTATCTAGCTCAGTTCATTTGTAGTAATTCAAACAGGGGTACAGATGGGCTTTCTTAACTGAATTTGATAGAAATCTGCACATTTGATGTAAAGACTGTATACCAAATTACTTGTCTACCTTAAAGCGCTTTTCAGTTGTCTTTGTCACAGACAGACAGACAAACATTGTTCATTCGAATTCTGGCAGGTCTAATTCGGAGATCTCGAATTCGAAATTTTTAACGCTCACTACACTTTCTCTATATTCCATATACGAAAAAGTAAAAGCATCAAATGCTCAAGTTTGAAACTCTGATAAAATCTGAAAGCCCATTGAATTAATAGCTTTTCTAACGAATCACGATTTTTATTACTCAGTAATTACGACTTTATTAGACTGTATGAGAAAAAGTTTAGTCCTATTCCCACTGGTTTGAAAGAAACTTTTCGATAAATTTCTAAAACCTCTCTTGAGTATCAATTGAAATCAAAACAGCCTTTCTTTTTCAATTGTTAAAATCTTAATAATGCTGTAAAGTAATAATGTAAAAAAATAAAAGTAATGTAAAGTAATAAAAGTAATAATGCTGTATCTTTAAGATATCACCTCGTTTTTCCCTACTCTCAAATTACGCAATACATAAATGGATTGATAAATTACGGAATCTTCTAGTTGGTAGCTTTATCATGCATGCGAAAGGCGTAGAGCTTTTTCTTCTTCAGAAGAATACCAATTTATTTTTTGATCCGCGTTCCGCATTTTGATCTGCTGAATATATAAATCTCAAAATCACGTGGACAGATATAAATTTACATCTCTAAATATGTATCCGCCCAGTATTTGTATCGCTATTTTTAGCTCCCTGATTTCCTTGGATGGGAATAAATAGACATCTGACTGAAAAGATTTGAACTATAACAGTGCCTCCGTAAGGAAAGACAAAAGTGTGGAGATATCCTTGAACCTATTTGCATCTTCTGCCTTTTAATAATTTTCGGTTTTTTATACATTAGATTTCAAATAATGAATGAGCAAGTGATCCCCACTTTAATTGTTCAAAACACCTGTTTCGTACACTGGAATAATTGTCCTCGATTAAAATTTAAAAAAAAAAAAAACATATTTGTTGCGATAAAAAATAGACGTGATTGTAATTCAAATTATAAACAGATTTGTTGGAGTTGTCTCTCCTAAACTTTCCCACGTATTCTTCAATAAAGATACCCCTCCCTTCATAATCTCCATAAAACTGAGGGCTTTGGGGTACAATAGCTTATGTCTTACGTAACATTGACGAATAACAGTTACAAAATATAGATTTCTGAATGAATATAGCATTTTAACTAAATATATCACGTAAATATGTATTTGAGAAGTCCTTTTTTAGATCGATTGAATTTAAAATTTTACACGGAACTATATTTGTAGTTATAAAATGAATTATATCTAATTTTATTCGTTTAAGTTATATCATTTACATGCATATGGCAGAATAGACAGACAGTCAGTAGACCATTTGAAATATCTGATTCAAAATTTCTTTAGAATCTACATTTTAGGCCATAAAACTATGCACCAAATTTTATCTAACTAGTTCTTGGGATTTGATACTTATTGATTTAACTTATATTCAAACAGCCATCCAGACATTTTCCCACAGGGCGTATTTCATTCAAAATTAGGTACAAATCTTCTAACATCAATATGCAAAATTTTTCCTCTCTTATTCAAAGAATTTTTGAGTTATCTTTGTCATAGACAAATAGACATAATACTAAGAATGTGTTTTTTAAACTAAGGGAGATCTGAAGCTTGAAGATTCGTCGAAATCTCAAGTTTGAATTTTTGTGGCAATTTCAATAATGTCTCTATACTTCATATACGAGAAAGTAAAAACACGCAGATAGTGCAATATAAAGTATGGCGGCTTTATTTCTCAGAAACGCTTGTAGGTGCCGCATTGCTGAACGCAGTTATGAACTATGTATGCTTTTGATCGAACAAGAATAGGATGTTTTGCTGTTGTCCACTATTATTATATCTTTAAGATTACCGGTAATCGCTGTGGGGAGAAAATGAACTAGAAGTTGCGTCCCACTTATAATTAATAGGTGAAAAACATAGTGATCAATTTCTCTGCCATCTTCAAGGTCGCATCTGATTGCAATTGTAATATGAGCCTTTCGTGCTTGCAGCAGTAAATAACAAGCAACTCGGAAAGCTTGTTTCAGCCATTTCGTACAGGAAAAAGCTTATAACTGTTCTTTGAGGGAAAGTGTAGTAATTGGTGCCCCATTCTGATCACGTATCCAGTTAAAAGTCAACCTTCTGATGTATCAATTAACCATCAAATGCAAGACTTTATATAGATTTTTTTTACTAAAAAAGTATTTATTTTGAATAGCTGTATATAATTTAGGAAAATAATTCTTAACGAGTTTCCACTATTTTTTTTGTGGAATTTTTTTTGGAAATTAAAATAGGCTAGATGGCTACATTACGAATTCAGCTATGTCTCAGTAAATACAAACCCTATTATAACAATTTTGAAATAAAAATGAAAGTGCCTTTTCTGCCAATATTCCATTTATAAGTTTCACTATGCAAAAAATACTTTATTAGCATTTCTAATGGTGGAATTATTCACATAATATCCGCCTTGGTATTTTTCCAAATTTCCAATTTAAGTCACATTTTACTACCGCTAATGCCATTGGCACTTTTTACAAACGTATATATAAAAAAACAATTAAAAAAAGATTTCCGAACACTTTTTGGCAGTCATGGGAAACTTATAAATCTAAATAAAAACTCATAGCCAAGTAGCAACACGATGCACTGAACGGTTAAGGTTACACCTGCATTGATTTAAAATCCTTTCTAACAAAATAATGAATGCAGATGGAAATGCGTCGGAAAGTTTCTTGCAAATATCCTTCATGAAGCCGTCTACACATTGCCCATTCCCATTAGCTCCACGATGTTATGCGATATTCGAAAAGTTGGCCAATATCGTTAAGATGTCGAACAATGTTTTTGAGAAAAAGAAAACATGAGGAAGAACCAAATCTTGTCTCTAAATACATTAAATACATTTTTTGATGACGCCAAAAAACTTCTACGATGCCTCGAAGTAAGAGATAAACAAGCCATAGACGTTTAGATGGGAGTCTACAGTTTTACAAAATATTTCTGCCTGCCTAAGATGCCATTCGAGAATTACAATAGCTCGAGTCTGTTGCGCTAGCACGGTACTGATAATCTGAGACCCATCTGTGAATTCACTGACTGTCCTTTTCACTTACTGTATCAATTATGCCAAGCAAATCTGTATTCTAGCAACACTACAATCAAATACACTTCCAATCAGAAACTGCGTAGAGTTTCAACATTTTGATTTATTTTTTTATATTTGGTAAAAAGAAAATCATCCCTGTCACTGCCCTGTAGTGGTATTTTATTCAGGCTCATTCAACTGCACATCATTTCACTATTGTTTTTCCCAGGTACATTTTTAAAAACACTCAGTCATCCTTTAAAACAAAAATGTTTCAGACAATCAAGTGGAAACGTGATACACGTAGAGGCTAAATATGCATTAAATACAGCGCAAATGTGTGTATGAAAATGATTCTATTATTCAGTAGTAACAATTCAATTTAAAAGGTGCTTCTAGAGCCCTAGAGGAGAAAATATTATCGCTTGAAGATTCCTGAAGCAAAGTTTTTCTTTCATTTGAAAACATTCCCCTTATTGCTAGAATATTTTACATAAACTCTTATATAGAATGATTTGCTGTGACTCAATTTTTTCTTTAGAAGATTTCGCCACGTCTTTTATACATTGACATAACAGATTTTAAAGACTTCATTACATTTGCCATTTCGAATCCCATTGAATAAAAAATGAACAAAAACTAGGTATACAGGTTTAATATACTAAAACCATAACACGTTTAAAAATATTTTATAATTTGCATTGTTGCTAAACTTCTAAACTGTGAAATCAAAAAATATATTTTTGAAATTAATCTTATTTAGTTTATCAAATGTTAGAAAAATGGAATTCTCAGTTTTCGAATGAACTCTACACTCTAATTTTATTTGTAACTTATTAATGGTTTTTTGATGCTGTCAAATGTTTTCCTCGTATTGATAGAGAAAATACTGTAATCATCAAGAAACCCGATCTCTAGATTTTGGCCTTAAGACTTGCTTTATGCGATTGAACGATTTTTGCTTTTTATACCTCCTCAAATACGAAAAGCATATTTTTGAAATCGTTTTTTATGTATACAAGAATACTAAAATCGAAACCTTGAAACAAATAGACAGATGAAAACTCTATGTGGACTTTATACTCACGTTCTAGATCTATATTAAAATTGGATAGTATCTGCCAATTTAAAGACTATTTGTATGCGAACAAGATGAACAAAAAACGTAAATAAATAGTATCTGATGTGTTGTTTTTAATATAAATTTGTATAATATTGAAACGAAAGATTGCTTCAAATTGTAAAACATAACGCATATTATGCAAGCATATTTGAAAATCGACGCAATCTCCTCTGACATTTTTTTCTTAATTAATTCATCTTCCAGTAATTATATTACAAAAATTAATTAGCATTTATTATAAATATTGAAAAAAGCATTGATAATTTTAAAGGATTTGATCATTTATCACATTTTCACATCACCACATTTTCTGAAATATGAATATATATGAATGAACCTACTTTTATAAGGAAAACACTACGTTAAAAATATTAAAATATTCTATTCTTATGCTATTTTTTTCTGCTGCCATGTATTGATGTAATATCATAGTGTAAAATCCAAAGGAAACACATTTGTTTAAAAACAATAAACTTTATAAGAATATCATTTATTACCATAGAAATGCACAATATATTCATTTTAATTTCTAAGAATATAAAATAAAGCCATTGAAATGATAAACAAATTGATAAACTGACCGACAAATTTTGAATTTTTTAAAAGTTTATCCTCAATTATAAAAGTTTTTTTTTCATCAATTTCTTTAATTGCATTCAACATAAAGATTTTCTGCTATTCCAGAATGAAGGCTTTTGTACACATGAAGTTTCAAGTAACGTCAAAGATTAAACATGTAATATAAAAAAATTGATTTCTACTTAGGGAAATAAAACCTTTATTCTAGTTACTTTTTATTAAATAATTATTATCAAAAATGATGGATTTTTGAAAGAATTGAGCTAGCATTCTTCACCTCAGCATGAAAAACACTGACATACTTGCATTTCACCAATTGAGATACTACCTGTTGAGTTTAATTTTCATTTCTAACTGCTAAAACTCTATTTAAAGTATAAAAAGTTAATTAAATTTAATTAATGAATTAATATTTGAAAAAGGAAACTGTATTAACACAGTGTCATCAGCTCCAAGTTTAAAAATGTATATTGGAACTTGAGTGGTTATATATATATATATATATATATATATATATATATATATATATATTGTGAACTAATAGTAGGAGTTGAAAGGTCATTCATAAAAAGAATTATGTAGTGAGAAAGAAGCCATGAGATATCACCAAAGTTAAAATGTTACTCGATTAAGGAATTCAAATTGAGAAGCATTTCGCGGAAGTTTTTGCATTATGATGCATAGATTAATCTTGTAGTTATCTTTTATCTTCCTCGTGTAATGATTTTTTCATCCCTGAAATTTTAAGGCGCAAAAATTGTAGGATGTTTTTCTGAAGTTGGCTGAATAACCGGTTTCTGTAGCATCAGTTTCTAAATAATATTCAGAAAATACCATTAACGTTGGTGTTTATTAAATTAAACTTTTAATTAAAAACGAAGCAAAATATTTATTTAGAAATAATCGTTTGTAAAATTATACAAGCAATAATTATTGAAACGATTGATTTCTTGGTAACATTCTCAAAAAGTATTTTTAGATTTTACGAAAAAATGGTGGGTTTCTATTTGTTCAATTTACTATGAATATATCAAACATTTGGAGTTAAAGCAGATATCTTCTTTGTAGATTTGCGATTGCAATGATGATGAATTTCATATAAAATTAAGTTATTAATTATATTAAAAATTAAGGGGAATGGTTGAAAATTTCTTAGGCAAGTAAATTTTAGTTATCACTATAGGGTGTTATTTCTGTTTTTCTGGAGTATATTCTAAAGATAATAAATTTTTCAATGTCTTTTTGAACATATTTTAAAACTAAACAGTATGATAAAAGAAACAGAAACTATAATCGGAAACGTTATCTTTTAATGTAAAATTTTTATCTGTTCTTTAAGATAGTACAGAATTTGTAAACTTTTAATATGCATTGAACATTATTTTTAAATTAAAAGGTGTACAAAACTTTTAAATTATTGTGGGCAAAAAGAATCTTAATATCTTTCAATTCGACAGAAGAATACTGTTAGACGACATAGTGTTAAACGTGCGACATAATGTTAAATGTGCTAAATAGTGTTAAACGAGCACATATTTCGTGATAGTTCTATAACCACAATTTATGGCATAGTATTTAATAGTGTTTTTCAACACGAAATTCTATCGAAATTTCCTATCTTTTTTCCCAACTTTTTTATACGAAATATATATCGAGACTTTAAGATCTTTTGGAGTCCAAAAAATGCATATTTATTACTATTTTGTCTGTATGCACAATAGCTTAAAAAAACTTGGAGGAAGAGCAATTCAATTTGGCATGTGATTTGTACGCCAAATTTGTTGGGTTTTGTCTGAATTTCGGGGGAAATCTTATGAAGAAATTTTTTTTGTCTATGTAGTCCTTATAGAAATGAACATGGTGAATCAAAAGTGCCAAAAAACACCCTCGATAAATGGTATTTGATACATAATTTTATCATCAAAGTTTTAGATATTCATTAAATGTTATGCAAAATCCTTTTATGAGTGTGCCTTATATATTCATAAGTATGATAACGCTGTAATTTAAAAGTTCAACAACTTAGATAAATGAAAATTTGGTACGCGATCTTGCTGTTAAAATTGTTGATCCGTGTTTGTTAAAATTGGTGAAATCTTGAATCCATAAAGTTAAAGTAAATATTCAGTTTTCTCATCTCAGCTGCATGATCAGGGATTTCGGAAGAAGATAAAAGGAGATAAAATAATCTCTAGACTAAGCGTACGAAAACTTTAACCCTTAAAGGGAGAGGTGCGGTCAATGAGACTGCATTACATTTAATCTGAGATTAAATTTTCTAATAAATATATTAATAGGAAAAACTGCCAATATATTTTGCATATATTTTTCTTGACATATAGATATGTTTTAGAAAATTTGAAAATATATTATCATTGGAAAAAGTAAATGCGTTTGAGCCTGCATTTTCTTCTCAAATTACGCTTTACAATAAATAATATTCTTGAAAGAACATATTACTTTATACACTTTAATTTATATTTATTTTTCCATTATATAAAAGTATATAGAAAACAGTATAATGTAAAATTCAACAATAATATAAAAAATAAAACTATGGAAAATGGGTAAAATTGGCCTTTTTTTGTCGGCTGGTGTAATTTTCATAGCACGGTTTTCTAGGGCATTTTAAATATACAGGTTTAAGAACTAGAATTAAAAACAACCAATAAATTTTGTAAATGTTTCCCTTGGTATATTAACACATTTTATAAATTTTTCAGAATATATTATTACTAGAAAAATTAATTATATTTAAACATGCATATCAGAGTCAGTTTAATGCTAATTTTAATCGAAAAACTCTTCTACTTAATTATTCTTATCATTAAAATAACTTTCTGCTTCATTTAAAATTGCTTGGAGCATTACTTCATAATAGGACTAATAATCGAGAGGATATTTCGAGGTCTAAGTTTTAGAACCATCTGTTAAACCTTGTTTATCACTGAGACATTAACAAGGGAGTGCGGTCTTATAGGCCACGCTCAAAGAAATGACTGAATTATTTTTAAAAGCATCCGTTGAAATCAGTTTAATAAAGTGCTCGTGTATTGAAAGTCACAAAAATGGAAGCTGTAGGGTCAACTTATTCAATAGAGCTAAATTAAAATAGAGATTACCGAAAGTCGACGCTAGCGGTCTCACAGACCACACTTCTCTAGCTAATAGCTAAGGGAAGAACACTCTCATTGGTTATTAGATTAAAGTATTAACGATTATTTCAGCATTAAAGCATTAACGATTATTTCAGTCTTCTAAAAATTGAGGTACTGGGTAATGTATTATAAAATGTTTCCTGATAAGACACAGATCAAGGACTTACGGCAAATGTTTAGACCATATGTGAACGCAGAGCAGGCCTTCTCTATCAAGGGTGCAAGAAACCATTTGGAATCCTAATTTTTTTAGCAATGTAAAAAAACCCGAACATTTGTATATTTGTTTAATGATGCGTGATTTTGCGTTTGTTATTAATTACTCCAAGGAAAATTACAATTTTTCCAATTTTTTATTCGATGTTTAGGATGGCAAGTGTGTTTAAGCATGATACCCATATTCTGGACCGAAGATAATCTTTTATTTCAGTTTAATTTGCTGAAAGAGGTTTCAGCATTTATTATATTTAGTAACTGGCAATGCAAAGGATTGTAAAAAAACATTACATTAAATATAGACAAAAGTAGATAGCTGAGGATTTGAACCTAGCCTCAGCCTCGACTTCTGGACGCCGGGCACTCCGCTCCGTCTTAACATGTCTGACGGGGATTTCCTTATTCATAGATGAGCTTTTCCCGCCTTTTTAAAAAAACACTACAATCTTTGCCTAATAAAGGATCAACCGATACTCAGCCAGCCACATGAAAACAAGTTTGTAGACTTTTAGTATGTGTAACAGTGTTGTCAAGAGCACTGTTTTAATTCTTAATCATTGTAGCCCCCCCCCCTCCTCAATCGCGAGGCCCGGGTGCATAACACCTGCCACACCCCCTAGATGGGCGATCCTGCTACTACGTTACATTTACAAAAAAGCATAGTTTCCGATTCACCGTTGTATAATAAACCTATTCCAGTCGCTAAACTTGGTATCGCCAATCTTATGCCTTATCTTTATCTGTCGAATTGATATGTTTTTTGTACCCTATCATGACGGAAAACAGTTTGAAGCTAAGAAGATTGCTAAAGAAATGCTCAAAGACTCGTGATTCATTTTCTTGCTATTAAAATATAACAATTTGACAGAAAAAATTCATTATGACTATAAGGAACAAAATTTTTAGCAATCTTTTTACGATATCTTCATGATATTGAATATCGTTAGGAACATCGCTCACGGTCTTAAAATTGTGTCGTTAATAGGAAGTAGATGTAATTAGTAAAAATAATCAATATTACAATTTTTTTAATCTGAAAAAAGATTACAAGTGATACCTAAAAGATATGATTTAATTAAATATTTCATTTACAGAAGAATCTTGCGAAATTTTAATTTCAGTATCCTGAATTTCTAGATATGACATTCAAATGATAATTAAAAAATTAAAACCCCCATAAACACAGAAAAATTGGGAAGTATTTCTTCGGAGAGATATTTGTAATGTAAGCTGAAGAGTTAAAGAATACGCTTAGAAAAATTTCTCTCACTTTATTGCATTTTAAGATTGAATGTTTATCTTATGCTTATTATCCGTTATACACTCAAAAAGTAATGCAAGCGTACGATTTTAAATAATATTTTTGATAAGTTATTTAAATTTATTCTTATACTTTTTTTAAATTTAAAAAGAAACTATTTGTTCTAATACTATGATTCTTCAAGAGACAAGTATAAAAATTAAAGGTTTGGCAATTTTTAATTTTAAATGTGACAAACCATAGAGCTAGATTTTGCAGTTTGAAATTCACGCAATAGAAAATAGAACTTTAAATAAAAAGAAACTATAAGAAAAAAAGGAAAAATCGAATAAATTAAATGTTAATGAAATACTTGTTAAAGTTTACTTGTTTTAAATTGAAATGTAATACTAATTTGTAATATTCTAGAAGCATGCAAATATTAAAGGGTATTCAATAAACAACAGCCTCACATGGTATTCACATCATCTTAGGAAGAATAATAAATATGATAACGCAATGTTAGTTGCAAGTACAATAGAATACTTTACGAAATATTATATTTGCTTAACATATTCCTGATTGCGCAGTCCCTTTATAATTTTTTTTCAATTTCAATTCAAATTTTTTTATACTTTTTATAAAAATAAAATAAATAAAACCCCATTTTTTAGTATAAATTTTCCAAAAATTCACGAGTGTAAATAAGTAACAATGATTAATTTTCTTCGAGGTACGCGAAAAATTATTTTTCTATTTTGAAAAAAATCAGTATTCTGATTTGTATGTTTATTTGAATGAATTTAAGTATCAGCAAAATATATTTATTTATTGGCTAAAAAAGTAAGGTTTTAAGAGAATTATTCAATAATAAATTATATTTGCATGTCATTTAATTTTCTGTAAAATTTTATTGAATGCTTAATTAACTTTATTATCGGGTATTTATTTTATTGAAAAATGCAAATTAATGTGTTGACATTAAACAATCCACAATGAAAAAAAATACATATGAATATCATAACATTTTTATTGGAATTTCTGAATTCCAGTATAATTAATTAAACAGCTTTTTCAATAATGTTAAAGATATCAAACGAATTAATAAACTTTTGGTTTTTAAATTACTCAAAATAGAACCATTTACTTAAGACCATCTACTAAAAAATTTAATTTTATAAATGAATCATTTGTTGTATATTTTCATTTTATCTCAAAAATAAAAATTGTGTAAAAATTGCTTTTAATCTGTAATATTTTAATTTAGTAATATATATATATATATATAT